>VZTL01043281.1:5214-24830 GCA_013400535.1 Scopus umbretta
TTAAAAAAGAATATGTTATTATTCATACTTATTTGATGCCTGACAGTAGATTTCTAGCCCTTTTTAAAATTAATCCCTACCCTAAAGTTCAACATTACAAATATATCATTTTCATTTCAAGCTATAGCTATTTTGCTAACTTCTACTTTTCCCCCCTATTGATTTTATTCCTGTCTAAAACCTCTTTCTGTCATTCTGTAATAGAATAAAAATGGGCTAAATCAAGCACTTTATCCAATCGATGACTCTTCATACTTGACCAAGAATCTCTGTGCCAGAAATAACATTCCACAGTCTGGAAGCGATAAGGATGAAAAGGTCCATTACAACATATTAATCATTGTTCTTTCATTTTTCTTTAGGCAGGACAATTTCCATTGCTGTTTATTCTGTGACTTTTGATGGGTATCTTTGAAGCTTGCTTTACAACAGCAATGACCTTAGGCTCTACATGCTTTCTTTGACTTTTTAAACTGCTGTGCCAAAATGTATGCCCAATTCGCATATGCATGTGTGTATGCGTAATTCACATGTGCAGTTGCTAGGACTGAACACGGTACTGACTGGAAGCCTGCCGTGGGGAGCTTGGTATTTTTTCTGTGCCTCATCTGAAAGAATAGACATGGTAAGTGTGTGGTAAAATCTGGGTCACAACTGTGCGTGGAAATATTCAGATGGCAGATATTGCCTGTGCAGTAAGAGAAGTCAGGAGGCTAGCTCTGGGGCTGAGTAAGAAGGCTGCTAAAATCCATCTTCCTCTACTTGTTGCAGGAGAAAGGGAATAGGCAGAAAGGGTTAGAGGTCTAGGGGTGGTGAAAGCTCATCAAAGAAACATGGTCCAGCTGCTTCTGTATCAGACAGCAGAAATAAGACCTGTGCTTGATTTGGAGTAGGGTTGTTGATGCTATAAAAGAAAATGACAAAGAAACAGTAAAAGAAAATCTTTGCATTTTAAGATGAGTGTTCATCTCCTGCCACGCTACTTAGAACTCTTCCTATCATGTCTATGCTAACTAGGGCCTGCAGAATCAAGTGTTTATAATGTATGTTTGCAGCGGTCAGTTTGATTCTCACAAACACTGGTGTAGCTTTGCTTGGCTCAGAAATAGGTCTAGGAAAGTGCTTTAGAGTGGCTACAATGCCTCGGGCTCCCTGAGAGTTCATGGCAATAGTATGGTGCTGCTTCAGAATGGGCACTAAACCACGCAATATGTTGAGCACAGTTGTTTAGCCAGCAGGAAAATAGGTGAATCTTCAGTCATTTTCTTCAGTTGTAGAGAAGCTCTGTGCAAGGTATTATCCAGAGCTCAGAAACCTCTCCTGAAGGTAGGGGCCTCTTCTCAAATAACCAATCAGGGCTCTCTCCCTCTCTCTCTTGCTATATTTGTCTTCCAAAAAAGCAATTAGAAGAGGAAAAGGAAGAGTGATGCTGCTCACTCTTTAGTAGTTTAACAGACTAACCACGATCAATTCCTTCTTCTGCCAGAAAAAAATCTGCTGCCCATCTTCTGGAAGGATACTCTGTAGACAATTGTGGAGGAAGGTATGATATCGTGAAGAAAAGAAATTGAGGTTGCTGGGATCAGGGAGACAGGCTAGACAAGGGATTGCAGCTGTGATCTGGTATGGATCATGCAGAGTGGGATCCCTGCTCTCTGGATTTTCCCAGCTACTCTGATTCAGTGAACCCCCCAATTTTTCGCTCTTGAATTTATTTTTACAGGGAAGGGTGAGCAGTCCAATTTCTTTTGCCTGATCCCAATAATATGCACTTGGGATACTTCCAGAAGTATAACCCTGACCCTGCGAGAAGGATGTTTACCCAGGGTTAGGAATTTCTCATCAGAAGGCGAATATGGCGTGGAATCCTGTCATGAAAAAGAACATACACGGTTGAGGCAAGGCTGTGGAAGAGGCACTTCCTATCCACATCTGTCCTCAAAGTAACTACCATCAATATGAAATTATATTTGAACAAAGGCTTTCAGGATAGAAATTTTGGCATCACCTGAAATAGAATTTTGGTACTGAAGTCCAAAGTCCTTTATTCAGTAGGTGGCTCGTGATCAGTGCAGAATTATTGTGTCTTGCAACTGAAATTGGATCTTTAGAAAAAACACAGTTCTGCTGCATGTGCTGAGTGGAGATTTTGGCCCACAATTATTTGTAAGCATGCAGACCTGGCACCTTTACTTCAGATGTTCATTCTCTCCCTCTTTCCTCCTCAAAAATAGACTTAAAATAGCTTACACTCTACTTCCTCTTTATGAAGCAGTACTTACAAAGTAGGTAAAATTGAAAATTACATGGTACGTAACTGAGATCAATAATTAGAGCTACTTTACATAATCTCAGACTAAGTGCATGACTGTCGGGTGTTTCTCATTAGAAGTTTTGGAATGTTCTCACTGTCTTTTGCTTTATGTTACCTGTTTCTTGGTGTTTCCTGCACAGATCTGTTGAAATAATCTTTTGTGTATTCTGTCATTTCCCCACTGATGTGGATCCACATTTCTTGTCCATTTAGTTAATCAGAAGTTTTGTAACGACACATGCAGTACTCAAAATCCAGGTTGAAAATATTTTCAGGTGTTTGCCATTTTGAAATGGTATGGATTTTTAAAAAAGCCAGCATTCATGATATTGAATCTCATGTTATGAAATGGAGATACATAATGTGGTGTCACTTCTATTATTCATGGCAAATCAATTTTGTATGGAAGGTTGTGGCAAAAAATGCAAAACAGACCGCCACGAGGTTATAACAGAGAAAGATCACAGGTGACTGTTTTCTGTAGAAACTACAGGCGGGTAAAAACAAATAAATTAGCAGGAGAATGTTTCTCTTCTGTTGCTGTTGGCAGAAGTTAAATAAGTTATTTACTTGTTATTTTACAAATAAAGGAACACACAGTGAAAATGTAATCAGAAAATATTTTGGACTCTAGATCATGTCCAAGTGCTTCTATAATCCTCAGGAGGAAAACAAGCAGCAATATTCTTAATTTAAAATTTTGACTTATTAAAATAAAACATTCATGCCTGGATTCTTCCATGCTTCTTGCGCTGAGCAGAATCTTTAAGGAGCCCTCAACTCTCCAAAACCGTCTATGTGCGGAGTATAGTGCTGATCAAAGACAGAAAAGTAAGTGATTCTGTCCCTTAAAAGCTAATCCCCCTACCCCATCTGTCAGTTAGCCTCAAGCAGTAACAAACGTGTGGATTCTTACAAAGCAGTTTGGGTCTGTCCATGCGCAGCATCAGCTACCTTCCAGGCTAGTGTTACAGCAGTTTCACGGAGGCGAGGTGTTGGTACATGCTTTTCCGACTGGGAAAACAGAGAGTGAGGAGTCACTCACAAGCCCAAGGCGAGGAGGTGAGTTGGGGTGCAGAGCTGGTGGGGAAGAGCAATGCTGCTGGGAGGAGCAGTATCTGGATGGCGATCTTCCCGAGTTCCACAGCCCTGAAGCACTTCCCACCTTCCCATCCTCGCACTTTCCCTGAAGACTGTGTGCAATGGCTGGTCAGGGAGTGCCATGCCTGCAGGTTTTATATGATAGCCGTGACTGTCCACTGTTGTTTGGGATGGCAATCAACAATTTCTCCTCCACATAACTTTTGATTACCAGTTCTCCTATGACTAGAGGGTCCAGGTTTTGTGAAGGATGTTTCTTCACACATAGTGAAACAGATATCAAATTGACCTAAAGGTTATTTCCTCTAAATTTCCTTTGGGTTCTGTTTTCTTTGGCTGGCTGAAAACAGGTTATTTCAAATGAAATTAGCCTACTATCAATCTTCTTTCCCTTCCTTTTCTGCCACAGGCTCTTACTTCCATGTCAGTGGTCTTCGATTTTTTGAAATATATTTATTTTAAGATAGACTTAGAGGAATTTTTATAGATCTTAAGATGATTGCCACAAGAGTGTAAATTCAGCTTCGCATTACTGAAGAATCTTTCCTGGGATGGCTAGCACCAGGGGTTTGCACCCCACGCCTAAAAAGTCTGTTTGCTGTTTTGCTTCTCTTTTGCTGTGAATAGTCATTTTTAGGATGTTAGTATGGGGTACCTTTGTCACTACCAAATTTTCACAATCTTTCTGAAGTAATTCAGAAGGAAATGATTGAGTTTTGTAATACGACATCTTTTAAATGAACCAGCTATCCATGAGTTAAGTGAAGATATTACAGCTCTTGCTTTATAGGTCATAAGTGCTTGGTTTTTCATCAAAGCCTTAAATGTTAGCCTGTTCCACGGGGTCAACCTTTATATTAGGTATCATTTATCAAGGATTAACACAAAATTAATTTTTAATTGTGCAGTATGATGGAAAGTTGGATTTGTTTAAAAGAGGTAATAAAAGGAAATTTATGTATTTATCTGAATAGCAGAGCAGGATTGGGTGACTAGAGAACTCTTTAATGTTTTTTTGAGGAAAAGTAAGGAGGTAAAGGCAGAGAGGGGAGACAGGCATTCTGCTCACTGATAACCTTCCCAGCCAGTGCAATTGTGCTGGGGTCTCGTGCTTGACTGTTGGAAGATGACACTGCCATACGTTTTCATTTAAGCCAAACCTCCCAAAGATTAAAGCCACTTAGGGAAAGGCCAGCTAGCCAGCCTCTCTTATATTTTCATTCGGGAGTAAAGCTCACTCTTCACTTGTATTCTCAGCAATTTGGGGCTTGACTGAGATTAAGTTTGACAGTAAAAGAGATAAAACTTATCATTTGGTGTCATGATTCAGTACATAGCCCAGAAGATAAATGACTCATTTTAGAGGTTGATAAAAATGTATTTGTTCGTTTGCCATTATATGATCTGTTACATTTTCAAGCAATCTTACAATAGAAGTAACATCCATTAGCCGAAAACAGCTGTGTGCTGTCTGTAGAGTTAAAAGGAATTAAAGCACGGTTGTGTTTAAAAAACGTATGTGTATTTTCAGATTTCAGCTACAGCTTGATGAAGCGCCATTAGATACTTGGGTGGCCAGAAGAATAGTCACTGTTGAAATGGACACCCAGGCTAATGACTGGGCACTTAGTAAAGTTCCTCTGGGAAATTATTCAGCGCGTGCCACTGGCAGGTCAGCACCCGGCCCCACAGTGCAGGTTAGCAGCTAAAGCTCTGCCTTCAAGGAAAGCAGCTGTAATCCAGGGGGTAATCCCTGCCGAAGCTGGCCTCTGCCTGCCCGCCTGCGCATCTGGTACTCAACCCTCATGGGAAAGATGTCAAAAACCCCATGCAAATCTGCAGAGACTACAGGAGGATGGATCTCTGTGAGCAACACAGATTATACAATCTTACTGTGGCTATGCATCACAAATATCAAGGCTTTGAAGCCTAATTTTGAACCAAAGGGAAAATATGCCTTCCAGCAGGGCTGGAGAAAATGGCATCTTTTCTGTCAAAGACCTCTGGGCCAATTTCTTCATCTTTTATGCACTGCCTTTCTTCCTTTGCAGTTTCCCAGGCTGCCTTTCTTAATGGGCTTTTGCAAATCCCATCTTTGCAGAAGGAAGCAGTCTGATACTCTGACTCTTCCGCTGGTTTCCACAACTATTAGAGTGGGGCACAAACTGTTCTGTCTCTTACTGATTGACTCACTTTAGCATCATTTGCAGAGAGTTTCTGAGTCAGGACCTAGCATTGCTCTGCTAAAACCTGCTCTGACCAGTAATAACCCCGGTCCAAGGATCTCCTATATCTCTTTGGAGTAAGAGACATTGCATGGTTACAGAAGAACTAACTTAAATCATCGAGAGATTTATCACCAGTAAGACCTTGTGTTTAGGTCTTCAGAAGCAAAAGTTATCTTAAATCCAGAATGAATCTTGGCATGCTTACCTACTTCCCACAACAATATGGAGTTCCTTCAACAACAAAAGTTAAACTTTCAAAAGTTAAACATTCAGAAACACTGTTTAGGCAGTGCTTAAATTCTTTTCTGATCCATGTCCCAGCTCAGCATTTTCTTCCCCTTTCCAATGTACTTATGCTAATAACCTGATGGCAAAATGTTTCACAAGATATATTTTTGTACCCAAATATAATTTTTCTGTAGCCTGTGAGATGAAATACGATGCATTGTTCCTGTTGCAGAGAGTTTTTTTCTGAATGTGTTTAATAAAATTATTATTACAAATGTAAATCCTTGAAACAAAGTAAGATGGCAGATGAGAGGAAACTTTACAGGTTCCACAGAAAATGAAAAACAACATTTCCATGAGCACATTATTTTTCAGTCCCATGTCTTCGTATTTATACAGTACTTCTCATCATGAACTGCTTTAATGATCCTTTCAAATACTGTCCTCTAAGTCAGGAAGTACTGTATTTTTTCTTAGAAGAAATCTGCTGAGGATTCACTCTGTTTCAGTTGGTTCTTGAGACCATATATATATTTGTTTTAAATATCTTTTCCATAGCACAAGAAAATGTTCAATTTGTTTTTCTTGGTTTATTTACAAGTCAGCACTGTTTTCAGTTTCTGATCATGAAATTGTAATTTGATTTTTATCATCTCCCTCTCCCTCTTAGATTTCATAGTCAATCCCCAAATATATACAATTAATTATTGATGAAGCCCTCCCCATTCACCTGATTGTCACCTTTCTATGCTAAGCAGTTCAGCTATTGTGTCATTAATAATATAATGAACAACTTTATTACAGAATATCATAATAAATAGTTTAAATTTTCTTGCACATAGATCTTGGAGTTATACAGCATTATTTTCCCATAATGCTTGATTCAGACACTGACAAATGATTGCTATTTGTCACTGGAATGTGCAAAGTTGGGGAGAAAACACCGGTGTGTATCTGATGGTTATGTTTGAAGTCTGGAGTGCGTCTCTGGTGCAGCAATGCCTGACTCCTGCTGAGCAGGGACTCGGCATTTCTGGGCTGTTCTTCTGGCAAAAGCCCGGTCTGTACCCTCCCTCTTCCCTTAAAGCAGGCTGGCTGCAGTTTCCTGACAGGATTTCTGATGCCTTTTCTCTTTTCACGTACTGTGCCACCTCTTTCTTTACGATACAAAACAGGGGTGACAGAACTGAGGTAAGATTGACCTTTTGTTCAGCTGCACTTCTCCCGGATGATTTTTAACCTATTTTTGGATGAAGAGGGATTTTCGTCTACTAGGAAAGGCCGCTGTTTCGAAACTAGAGAGAATATTCCTGAGCCATCACTGAATGTTCAAATTAACTTTCCAATATTTCTTAACTTTTCTGTCTGTCCCAGATTTTTCCAGGCAATTACCTAGATGCATAATGAAGCTCTATACTTAATAAAAAGCAGATTTTTTGCTGGCAGGAGAGAGGCAAACCATTTACTGGAAACTAAATTTTTTGTTACTTTTTTCAGCTTACACCAATCTGCTGATCCCTGGTGGATATTCTGTAATATTCAGTACACAATACATTTGTGCCTTTCTCATCTATGCAAAACATGCCCTCTTGAATACTTTGCCATCTAGCTTCCAGCCTGTTACGTTCACCTGCAGTGCATCTGTTGGGGAGGGATCTACCTTTTCTATGGATCTGAAGTTACCAAGAACAACATTACAAGGTCGGTTAGGCGTTAGCATAGCTTAAATAATACTTAGCAGTCAGCTAGCTGTTTAATTAACTGTGAGCAACTGACCTCGTCTTACCTGTATTCTTTATAGAAGATGGACACAAGATAGAGGATGTTAATCAGATGAAGCTTTAATCAACAAAAAACCCCATTAATTTTAAAGGAAACAGGGCATGATTCCTGTGATGCATTTACCCGTTATGTCTTGCTTTTGTATCATGCCTGATGAGACATAAGTCCATGCGATGCCATTCACCTCCGGCACCTTACCAGAAAATCAGAACAGAACTTGTTATGTGTACAACATCCATTAACCCAGGAAAAACTGCACTTTCATTGATTGTGGCTTGCTTACTGAGTTAAGGCATAGTATAACCATCCTCGAGAAAGCACCTATAAATACCCTGTGCGGGGGCTTGCGTTGTCAGGAGGGACAGTGCAGGCAGAGGAAAAAGACAGATCAAGATTGAACCTGTCCAAGTGCAGCAGCTAATGTCTCACTGACTTACTGAAATGATGGTGGGGTGATTCGTTATTCAAAACACAAGGAGGCTCAGGAGCATTTCTGCCCACAAGGTAACGACCGTCAATTAAAATCAGTATAGAGAGTTAGTAATTTTATGTCAGTCATCCAGTCTGGACCTAGCTACCTGTTTCATGAAAAGCAGTGGTTGACTGTCATAGATCTTATTCTTACCTCAATATCTTCCCCATTATAATGAAATAAAAAATAAAGTAAAAACAGTTCTGTGACATTCATAGACTCCTATTTAGCATGTTGTGATTTCTTCCAGAATACAGCAAATTTCAGAAACATGTGTCAGTCCCAGTCTGTTGCTGTGCTTGCTACCACTTCTGTCAGGTTTTTCTGCAACTGTAAATTGTGGATTTGTGACAAAACACTGCATCTATTTTGATAATATGGAGATCGAAGAAATGGTTATTGTGATTCTATTCCATTACATTATTTCTGAATAGGAAGCAGTGATGATTCCCCACCCCCAAAAAATATAGTATATAGACTCCATACATGCAATCCCTCCCACCTTAATTATAGTCTTCAAAAATTGAAAAGAAATTTAAAAGTAGGTCACTCAAGAGCTCATGGTTATTTGCCATGGATTTCTTAGCTAGATACAGCAGGGCAAGCTCTTGGGTCATAGGCATCTGCCTGCCATGTGCATGTAACACCTCTGGCAACAACTATAAACGGGGAAGCGCCTGGTCAGGATTATTTGTATCCCCCAAGCCTCCCTGGTCCTTTAACCCTGCCCTCATTTTAACAATTTGTTTTTCTCTGTAATAGTGTTGATTGCAGAGTCATTGATCAGAACTGATCAATAATTGGCAGCCTAGATTTCAGCATATACTTCCAAATTTAGAGAAGTAAATTTGGACATCCACAAAGTGAAAAAAAATAATTTCAGAAAAGCCCCACCCTCCCCTAGTCAGACCTTGGTTTTCATAAAAGAGCCACCTCAGCCCCTTTTCTTGGCTGTCAGTATCAAATTCCTGCTGAAGTTGATGGGAGCTGCAAATGCAACTTTCAGAAGCACATCCTTAAAAGAGACTTGGGGGGGCCGTCAGGGAAAAGTGCTTTCCCCCCTCCCTGTCCTGCCCCCTACTACTTTGACATGATGTACAAAGAGGTCTTGAAAAGATGGAGCAAGGAAATCTTCAAACTTAAACCTTCTGGGTCATCTTTTTATATCCTAAAATAAGCTCAAGAGCAGAGACCTTTAAAGGCTTTTCTTTTTGTTAGAATGCTTTAATGAGAAGTGTATAAACTCACATCGATCTCTTCATGTTAGAGTTTATTACACTGAGACACTAGAGATGTTTTTAGGTGATAAAGTTCTGCTCAAGTACTCTGTAAATAAATGCAGTAGTAGAGAGATTTGGCTTATGTCAAGAAGAGATGAGCTGAACAGAATAGACTGTAATAGGCAACTTTTTCATGAAAACGTTGGAGTATTACAAGAACAATGGGGTTTGCTGGAGTCCTTTGAACTCGGTGAGAGTGAGTTGCGTGTGGTCTTATTCTAAGGATGAGGGAAATTGGATCAGATCTAAGAGTGGCTTTCTAAATTCACCTCTTGGCTCTGCTGTCATCTTTAGTAGATGCTGCTAATGCAGATCAATGTTTCTGTTGATGTAAAGTAATCTTGCTATTGGAAGAAGTCTAATTTAGATGCAGCTTAATTTAATTTGCTCTGTTTGGACATGCTGTATAATCCGGTGTTGAAAACCAAATATTAGAACAGCTTTTCTTGACTACTGACAATTACACAAGTTAAGTGGTTGTGCCTTTTGGGACGGCATGTTCACATCTTTGTGGCAGGTTTATATTTGTTTTATTTAGGTGCTATTTCAAGTCAGGGTTTATGTGATAACCACTCGGGCAGGCAAATTAGCTGTTTCTGTTCTAATTAATCTCAAATAACTTTTATTGGAAGCCTTCAGGAATATTACTAATGAACATATTCAAGATAGATTACTCATAAACAAATACTTATGTCTTTATTCCTAAACCATCATTTAAGTCTGAAAATATTATCACACTATTTCAGAAAGTTGTGTTCTATCCAGTGTAAATGTAATGATTACATTACCATCACATTCACAAGCTGTCAGCTGTCAGATTTTACTGTTAAATATACTGAAGTAAATAGTGAAGCATCATTGCAATTTCTTATGTTAATACGGTTCTGTAGCTATTAAAACAGTCTAAATACATCACAAGTAAATACAACTCAACTTTATATAAAATGCTGACATCGGAGATGACGTGTTTGCCTCTCTGGCAGTTTGTGGCATTAATGGAAGTGTGAGGTCAGGACGCTCCATTGGTGGCTACAGGAGTTGTCGTCCTCTGGCGTGTTTCGCACCGGCGGGGACCTGCCTCGCTGGCTCACAGACCTTACACAATATTTTGGATGCAATTTGCCTTGCGCTGGCCTCTCAGAGGGGGTGGATTTCTCTCTTGCTGAGTTTCTTGGGGGAGATGAGAGAGAGAAAAGCTTGCACTGCAGAAATGAGAGAACAAAAAGGCAGTTGGGTTTGTGTTCATCTAACAAAGAGAAGGGAAAGTCAGGCTAGCAAGGTGCTCGCAGGCTCTCTTTTTCAGGGCATAAGGAAAATGGCCCATCCTCCCCCTCCCCCCAGGCTAGCCCCTTTCCTTGCTACAGGGCTGAGAATAACACTGAAGTGAACAGTAAAATATAAAGTGCACCATCTTACAGTGTGACATATCATTTTTCCTTGACATCTCATAACTTACCCTTTTCTACGGCTTTTTGTTCTGAGCCAAATGTCACAAGTTAATGCATGAATAAATGAGGACGGTTCTCACCACTTTCATGATATGTTGCAAAATATACACAGGTGGTGCTTTAAAGCTTGCCATTTGCCTCAATAACTAAATACCATTTGCATTTTACTGGCTTCTATGTGTGTCAGATCCCGCACCTGTTCAAGACTGATTTCAGTAGGCATTATACCAGAGCCTATATTTTACTTCTTTCCAGTGGTAAATAGGTCAGTATTTCAAGGCAGAAATCTATTAAAAAGAAACTAAGTGTTCTGTCTGAAAGGAAATATGGCATATATGAAGTTAAATTAAAAATAAATTGGGTAATAATCAGTCAAGAATGATAGAAATGCTAGAAATCAGTCCAAACAGGAGGGGAAAAAAAACCCAAACAAACCCCAACCTCAAACTCTCAAGCATTAAATTCATGTTTCCATAAAGCCTTTAAGTATGTACTTAACTTAAATATATGATTTGCCCAGCTGTAATCAGGGGTAAAGCACATATGCTTGAAGTTATACATGTTCTTATGTACCTTGCTGACCTCTGGTTAAAGTAGTCAAGCTTATTAACTGCTGCTGGAAAATGTATTTCTGACTACATGTAGACAAAACCCACTGTTATGTTCACAATATCTTTTACATTGGATATCCCTTAAAATACAGCAAGTTTGACCGTGATTAGAAGCATTGTGATATTAGATGCTGTGACACCTGATGAAGATTTGCTTGTGGGTTATTCTGAATGCATAAATGATGCAGAGGACTAGTGGCTTTGGGAAGAGGTGATTTTTAATATTCCTGTCAACACAAGATGCCGCACGTAAGAAAAACTCCATGATCTTTCAAGGCATTATAACCTCCCTGGGATGATTTCTGATGGTTTTCAGCTTGCTGTACTCTAGTAAGGTGCTAGGAGTGGTTCCAGTGCAAATTTGAGCAACCCCTGCCTAAAGCCATCCATCATTGTTTGCAGACATTTCATCTTGTGCCTCTCAGCCCCAGCTAAGAACTCTGAATCAGTCTGAATGAGAGTGTTTGTGATGTTTACAGTTTACATTAAGTGGCTTTTAGAAAGGAAGAAAAGCTTTTACTTCATGAATTAATTGTTCTTTGTATATTATTATGATGGTACAAATAGAAGCTAGCATACACAATAAAAGCAGAATCAAAACACAGCAGCTCTGGTTGTCAGGAAAATCAGAGTTTTTAAGAGTTGCATGTACGCAAATTAAATTGTGTTAAGAAATTTGTAATGCTATTAGGTGGCCTTCACAGGCTTTAGATTTATGAACCAGGTCTGGGCTTAACCTCTCCCATTTCCCGTTGTCGGTGGATGTGCATACGCACTGAGAGCTAGAACTGAAGAGAGCTAGAGACCAAAATGTACACAAGCCCAATTATAATTCAGCACGTGGCTACAAAAATGAACTACCAGGGGCTTGAATGGAAAAGAGCTTATGCTCCTGTATCCAAAATTACTTATAGGCACCTACCATATAGGCATTTACATCTCCAACTGTCCTGTTCAGGGGATGGTTCTTCTCCCAAAGCAAGCATTTGGCTGCAAGGGCAGATTCAACGTTGAACTCAGCAGAGCTGAGTGGGAGATGGAGTGCTGGCAACCACAGGAGAGTTTGTGCTGCATCAGCCCTGGCTGAGCTGAGGAGAGCCCTCTAACCTCCTCTTCCTCCATAAAATGCTTGGGTGATTTGATGTATTTGCATTTTTGGGGACTTATTTTCCCCCAGCTGTTTTGGAGGGAGAAAAGGTAGAGGCTAGGCTGGGTCTTTGCTGTTGACCTCTGTTGATATTGATGGAGGGATCAGGAGGGTGAAGAGTTCAGCTAAAGCCCTAGCATAGAAGTGAGCATTTTGTCCAAACAGTGCTTTCTTGAAGTGACTTGTACAGAGTTTGCTGGGGGAATCTTAATTTGCCGACATTCCTATCACAGGAGACAGGTTTTCACAGAATCTGCTCTTACTGTGGATGTTGGTATGACCAGAGGCCCTTTAAATCACTGTCAGAATACAAATGGTACAGAAAGGAATTGGTATATAGTAACCACAGAAAAATAGTTATTAACCTTGAAACTGAGGTGGACTACTCTGAGACCAATCCTGCACTATCACCAATAGCTTTATAATAGATGTCCAGAAGAGTCCTCAGGAACATCTGAGCTGTAGCACTCTATACTTTGTACCTTTCCTCAAGGCACAATAAGCTGGTATATCTGTTCAGATAAAAAAGTGGAAATAATGTGACTTTCGCTCAGATGTCTGCTGTTTGCTTTTCAGCACTAAAATAATGCATTTCAGAAATACTTCGCTTTTTCTGCAGAAAAGTGTGGAAGTTGCATCTCAATTGAAATGACAGTATTTGTAAAGGGAAGGCAATGAGAGTACTTTCACAGTATAACATTTTGACTTTTCTTTCCTAAGCTATTATGAGAAATAAAAGTATTCATCTGGGACTTTTGAAAAATACCAGTTAATTGAAATAAATTTACTCCATCTCAGTTGGCTGAACCAACATCTTAACTGCTGAAGTACATTTACACCTACTACAAGAGGAAGGGTGTTTTCTATCCTTAAAAAAAAAAAAATGCCACTGTAGAGTTAAACTACATTTTTCCTGTTTCCCTGTAGTAGGAGGCATCACACAGCTATGCTGCCGCAAGAACAGGCCCAGGAGATGCATACTCCTAGAGTAAAATCAGGGTTATGTGAAAGTTGTGACCATTTTTTGTCACTGGGGGGGGGCGGGTTTAACAGGTGGGTTCCTGCTGCTGGTTGCTACTGGATGACTATTAATGGCAGACGTAGTTTCCCTCTGCTCTGTGTTAGCCCCTTGGGACTCGCTGTGCGTGACCCTCTGTGCGTAAGCTGTAGAGGGAGGTCCCAACTCTGCCTTTCTCGCAGAGGTTGCTGCCCCAATGCAACCCTCAGCATCACATCCTTGGTATAGTAAATACTGAAGAAAAGCACCTATACAAATAAAATATGCAGTGCTGAGCTGGTAATCATAAATATACTGTTTGCTAACCCAAGCGCACGTGCTGGCACCATCTAGATGGAGGTGTGTGGCTGAGGATCACTATGGAGGTGTGTGGCTGAGGGTCACTGTGCCCCAGTGTGCCTTTTCAATGGGTCTGAAAGAGTTGAGCTGTGCATCTGCCGCTGCTGGTGACAGAAACTGCGCAGCTGATGCGCCAGTCACTCCACTGAAGTTTTTCCTTTAGAAATATCATAGAGTGAGCCACAAAGCACACAAAGTGCACATCAATCACAGCTGCACCCCGGCTCGATGCCTGCCTGCTGCTCTATTCAGGGAGCTGCAGTGTGCAGTCTCTCCACAAAGTATCTGCTCTTACCTGGGTGGAGGAGTTGCAGCCTGTGTTATACAGCATGTGGAGTTGGTGGTGGTGAGTTTTCCTGACAGCCCAGGCTCTGTGTGGTGTTTTCGAAACACTGGGAATGAAGTAGAAAGAAATTCCCTCTTTGGGTGCTTTGGCTTGGGAAAAATGTGTTGCTGTACACAGCACAGCAGAAATTCCACATAACGCTGCTGTCCATAGGCCACGTTGCTGTGAAGTATGCATTGCTAATTATAGCATCTTAAACCCACCATCTTGTGCTGTTCTTTGCTGGTGTATACCTCCAAAAGACACAGCTCTTGGTGGAAAACAGCATGTGCTGCATTTCTGATTCAGCCCCCATTTGCATTCCTGCATGCACCCCTCAGGCCACCCCTGGGGAGTCAGTGCCTGCAAGTCACTGCTCAAACATGAGCATTTTCCAATCCATATTTAAGTAGCTTTAAAAATAACAGAGTTTTTGGCAAGTTAGCTCACCTGTAACTTCTGTTGGCTTTGAAAGGATGAGTTCTTGATGTTGCTTGAAGTTGGACTAGTTTTTGATTCCTGAGCTTTGGCCAGCATTTTCCAACCTAATGTTGTGAAATGTTTCTCACGTCTGTTGACGATAAAATAGAAAAGCTGTTGGGTGAAAGCTGAATCATAGATTTCTAGCCATGTCTTGCTTTAATAATGGATACAACCGAGCCTGTTTGGAACTGTCCTCCCTTCTAAAAGAGCAAATTATTTAAGTATTCTTAAAAAAGCAGCTAAGACTAATGTGCATTTTCCTTTGCAAAGGTTAGATTTTGGTGACTTTCCATTTTCCAATTTAAGTCCTTTTTGACTGTTCTCCCTGCAGATTATGGTGTACATTTTCCATGAGCATAATGATTCCTTGGGTTGCCTTGTGTGCCCCCTTGTGTGTAATGATTCTTTAGTGGTAAAATCATGTGTACCAAACCTCAGCATCTTCAGAGATTCCTATCATACCAACATACGTGTTCTCACAAATGCTCTCAGAATTTGGAGATGCCAAAATCCTTGAGAGTATTTTCCTATCCTTATATTTATAAGGCTTTTCACTAAACATACACCATTTCTTGTTTGTTTGTTTCCTCTGAAGGGTAGCTATTGTTTTATAAACAGACGGCTGCTTTGTAAAGTATTGGTATGATTCCCATGGCAATTAACTCATATTTTTCCTACCAAGATTTATTATCTACATTTCTGCATCAGACTGGAAAACTACATAACGATAAGCCAGTTTAGATTGCCTATTACAGACTCAGTACAGTGGAATGTGGAACAAACTTTTATATACGCCGTTAATTGAGGATTTCTCCAGAACTTCCGGCTAACAGGCAGTTGATGGCTGGTGCGAGCGCACCCAGCTCTGCGGAATGCACTTGAATGTGCCGTCCTGTTCCAGCCATTAATTTGGCTTTTAGACTTGTGTTTGAGTTGTGTGCTAAAGGAATGTGTAGGGGTATGGGCATTGTTCTGTTGGCATGGAAGTTACCTAGACTCATGTATGTTTATTTTTCTGAACCTATGGGATGAAGTACTTGATATGGTTAATTTATTATGAGATGTAAATTCAGTAACATGGTAAAGAACTTACTGTGAAATGATGGACAACCTGTATTAGAATTCCTCTACTAATGCTGTACAACACTCATTTGTTATTATTTTATATCCAAAAGTGCTTTTGGCACACTTTTTGACATACTCCACTAACAGACATCCAGTCCAAATTTATTGCCAAAGATAGATCCCCATAGGAATGGCAAACTATCCACACTGTTCCTGTACTGTCAGACACCACGCTCTGCCAGCTATCCAAACAACTGCAGGCAGGGGGCCAGGGAAAACATATTATACATATTATAAAAGTCTATTTTGACTTGCACCTTTGTTAAAAAAACAGGAGGCTGACTTTTAAAGCAATAATAATAGAAGAAATGCTTTTGGATTTGGGACCTAGTAATCTGAAGGCAATTCAGTGACCCATCAGACTAATCGCATATAAAGACTAGGCATAAGCATTCAGTAAAATTCTGCAGTCAGTGTGGGGAAGTGAAGTGCTAATTTCTACACCTCACTGTTCATTTTTTCTTCCCTTTATGATTTCATATTGAACAATGATGAAATATGTCATCCATAATGGGAGAATTGGCTGAAGTAATTTTCCAGTAATTAGAAAAAATGTATGGAATCTGGGTCAATCTCCCAGCAAAATACCCAATATGTATTGATTCAGAGAGAACCTAATCCGTGAAATATATGATTTCAGTTCATTATCTGATTTCTGAAATAATGCAGTACCTGAGGATCTTGTTTTCCTTATCTAGGTGGATGGACAGTAATCCAAAGTTCCTTTAAAATCAGAAGGTACATTGTAGCTTCCCCACGATGGAAAGCATACTGAACATAATTGAAGTGGGTGTCAGAACTTCAGTAAGTTCAATATGTAGGTAGGGAAAAAGTGTGTTAAATGTCTTCCCTGCCCCTTCCCTTGAAGCAATTTTCTTAGTTGCCGTGGTGTTCCCTAGGTCTTTCCAGCAGTGGTGGGCCAAATCACGCTTTCTGTAGCCATGCAGTTACGGCCTTTATAAAGAATGTCTTTATAAATAAGAATCATCTTTAGTTGCATTAATTGCACTATTTTTTTTCTATATTAATCCAAAAGATTGCTCACTAATGTCAGCGAGCATTAGATGTAGGTTTTATAGCTTATTTCTTTATTACTATGGTAAACTCCTCTTGGCTTCTGAGATGCTTTCCTGCAAGAAGTCTGCAAGATCATCTAGACTGCAAGTAACTCTCTGGTAGGATTTTTGTACCTTTTTTTTTTTTGTGGCATCAGGAACTATAATTTTATTTGAGGCCAGACGGTTCCCCTGTTCCATCGTCAGTAATTTCAGCAAAGTAGATTTTGAGATTTTGCTGTTTTAAAATTAGAACCTCTGTATTCCTATTTCATTAGAAGTTCAACAGATTTGTAATAAAGGATTTGAAATCACTCTAATTTAATGGAAGCTCTCTCCCAATATGAATGATAGAACTGGTACATGACTAATCAAATGTAGTAGTGCTCAGAATGGAGATTGTGTAGGCTCATTTGTCTTTTTGTCTGTGTTTTATATTGTCTATATTCTACTTTTTTTTTTCCATTTTTCCTTTACCTTTTTTCTGAGCTTCAGCTGGACAAATTCACTTAGGGTTCATTGTAAGATGGTCCTAGAGTAGATTACATGGTGCTTAATGGATTGTAGTTCTGCAAGACCATTTAAATTATATTTATTAGGGAGTTTATGTTTACAGAAAATTAATAGAAATATCAAAAGATTTGTATCATTACATATGTTTCTGGGTTTCATAATTTTAACATTTGTGTATGGAGGGCTACCATCTTTGTAGACCTAGCAAGCAACATGTCAAAGAAACACATTTGCTGCTTTCTGTAGAGTTTTGATGTTACACACCATTCACTTAAGATATTTTAAAAATCAAGAAGTCTTATAAAAGTTAATTAGGTCTTTAAAAACGTGAAGTGTAATCAAAGAGTTTTGCTTCATGTCTGGATTTCGGTGCTAGACTATTGGCATCATATTGCATGATTAAGAGTCACTCTCCTAATTTAGCTATTAGACAATCATTAGCCTGATTACTACATATTGACTGCTGTACTTAGCTCTCAGATCATACTACAGGAGGGGAAAAAAATATACCAGCAGAAAGGAATAATTTACCGATGACAGCTTTGCTTAACGGTTCTCAGAGCTGTTTTGGTTTTTAAAACATTTTCCCTTTCAAAGTAAATGCTCACCTTGGCATTTAGAGATGTAAAAGCCTGTCAGGTTGTTACAGCAGACTGTGTGACCAGGGCTGGGTTTCATGCCCTGAATAAGGCCAAATGCTCCCTTTGTATCTCAGGATCTGAAGGTCACTCCAAAGTCAGACTGTATTTTCATAGTAGGAGAAGATAGACTGTAATTCTGCTTCTGGGACCCAGAAAGCCTGAAAGTCATATTTTAGAAACATTTAGATTCCCAGCTCCTGTTGAAATCCTTCTATGTCACAGCATCCTACTTGGAAAGTATGAATGATGTTAATTTGGTCTGTCTAGCCTAGTTAGGCTGTAAACTGTCGGGGAGAGGGGCTGTCTCTAACCATATGCTTGTGCAGTGCCTGGCACAGTGGGAACCCACCTTCAGCTGAGGCCTCCGAGGACAATGGCAATACAGACTGCGATGATACGAGGTCAGAGAGGAATTTTTGACTTGTACAAAGTTAAAGAGATACTGTATGATCTGGAGCCTTCAGCTTTGCTTTTCACCAGAAGTGTGGTGGCAGTGGACAGCCAGCCCACCCTCCTGAGCTGTGGGCCCAGGGATGGGTGTCCTACCTGCCGGCCACCTCGCATGAGGTTCTCCTGGGACTCTTCTGCCCGAGTCTTTAAGGCATCTCCTCCCTGCGTCTGAAGTCAGCCCCCACAGGATGAGAGTGAAGGGGAGGCTTTGCTGAAAGGGAGGAGCAAGAAATCTTTTATGTCCCTTGTTCCTGTGTGCCTAAGCATCCTCCTCCAGCCTGCTCCAAGCTCATCAAAGTCCTCTTTTACCTGGGACAACTCACCAGGGCACAGGCATGGTTTGTCTGTGGGAGTGTGTGGACTTCCTGGCATGAGGGTAGTCCTGGGCAGAGCTCTGCTGTCTTTGCATGCCTTAAAACTTTTGTGGAAATAAGCCTTACCGGGCCTAGGGATGGACAGCCAAACCAGGACTGTTGTGAATGTAAAAATGGGTTCCAGTGAAATCTAATCAATTCCTTGATTTAATTTTGGGCAAATTTCTCCCTTCTGAGTTTGTTTTTGGCATAATCAGGCTTTTTGAAGATGAAGTCTTTGGAACATTGCTCTGTCTATCACCTGCCGTAGGGATGACAGCTATTGGTAACAACCGATACTTTCATTCTTCCTCAGCCCAGCCCCATGACCACCTTTTGTGCCAGCCTGTTTGGTGCTAAAATGGAGCTTATCATACCTAGGATGAGCACAGAAAGCATTATCACCCACTGCTTCTGTGAGACTTGCTCCATGGCTGCGCTCAGCAGCATAGTGAATATCATCCATAGTAAGTAGCTAATTTAGCATCTCCTATCTGAAAATGTGGTAGAGATGAATAATCAGCAAAGATTTAAATGATCAGGAACGTAGATACTTTTTGAAAGGCTGTAAAAGATGTAACTGAGATCTTCTGTTATGAAATTCTATGTGCATTATATAATGCCAAGTGCCTATACAGACACTTATGTTAAAAGATAACATGAACATTGTTGGGACTTAACACCATGTAATGCATTTTTTTTC
>VZTL01043285.1:6698-30505 GCA_013400535.1 Scopus umbretta
CTGGCTTGTATCAGAAAGAGTGTGGCCAGCAGGAGGAGGGAAGTGATCATGCTCCTGTACTTGGCACTGATGAGGCCACACGTCGACTACTGTGTTCAGTTTTGGGCCCCTCAGTAAAAGAAGGACACTGAGTTGCTGGAGTGTGTCCAGAGAAAAGGGCAGCAAAGTTGGTGAAGGCTCTAGAGCACAAGCCTTATGAGGAGCAGCTGAGGGACCTGCGGTTGTTTGCTCTGGAGAAAAGGAGGCTGAGGGGAGACCTTCTCACTTTCTCTACAACTTCCTGAAAGGAGGTTATAGTGAGTTGGATGTTGGTCTCTTCTCCCAAGTACCTAGCCATAGGAAGAGAGGAAATGGCCTCAAGTTGCGCCAGGGGAGGTTTAGATTGGATATTAGGAAAAATTTATTCATGGGAAGGGTTGTCAGGCATTGGAACAGGCTGCCCAGTGAGGTGGTTGAGTCCCTAATCCCTGGAGGTATTTAAAAGACATGTAGATGTGGTGCTTAGGGACATGGTTTAGTGGTGAACTTGGCAGTACTCAGTTAACAGTTGGACTTGATTATTTTAAAGGTCTTTTCCAACCTAAATGATTCTATGATTTTATGAGAAGAAAATTGTTTCCCTCATGAAGTGAGAATTTAGGAAGTTAGGTCATATTTCCCAGACTTCTCTTGCTGCTCTCTGAGGGCGTACCCTTTCTTAGCCCTGCCTCGATGATACTTGGCTTTATCAAAAGACTTAACTTCAGTCTCTCTGATTCATTTCCTTCCAAATTATACTATTAGAGTCTCTAGTAAACAAACAAGCTCTGTAAAGCATTATTTTTGTTTTAGGAAAGAAAACAAGTGAAGAAACGGATCTTAGAAAAAATTAAGCCAATCCATATGCACGCGTGTTGTTCCCTGAGACTTATTGTTCCCTGAGTCTGGTGACTCTGTTGGCCTGTCTTCCTGACAACTGCCTTTCCTGCTCTCCCATGAAAGACTTTTTATTTTTTAATTAGTCATTTTAATTTAAAGATGTTGGCTGCCAGAAACAGGATCTTCATTTTTCCTGGAGATAGGATATATGATCCTCAAAGCTTGCAGTTTTGTTCCATTGTCTAATAATTGCCTTCTGAAGTGCCTTGGTTAGCACTGACTTATTTAGGTCTATTGTGTTGATTCCTGGCTCAGTCTTTCCCACAGTTCTCTAAGCTATTGTGGTGCCGAGACGAATTTGCTTGACTGCTGTACAATAATTTTGCATTATGGCCAGATGATATGCAGTGTTTGTAAGACTGTTGAGTGTCAACACTTTATTTATTGCCTAGCTATCTATACGTACATGTGAGGATTTGGAGTCTATAGGGAGCAAGCACTCTACTTACTATACAAGTGAGAACGGGGGGAAAATAAAAAAAAAAAAGGGGAAGGGAATGCGAAAGTGAGCTGAGAGCAGTGGTGAACTGGATGGGTAAAATGTGGTCATTGACTGTACACAAACCAAAAACTGTAAGCAAACACTTGTAAAGAAAGGATGAAATGTTAAAATTTAAGAATAATAAAAATGCTGGATGAGCCTTTCTTTGGTGATCCACTTACAACTGAATGGGGGGATTGCAATCTTCCATTGTTTTGGATTCACAGCGAAGAGCTGTGTTGCTTTTATCACTGTCCTGGAAGGCAGCTTTCAGATGTAGACAGAAACAGCATGGGAAACATGAAGGCTTTTCTTGCCAAAGCTAGGTTTCTCCTGAGGGACTGCCAAATTAATTGGATTTCTTTTTGGTTTGTGAATCTTTGTTTTAATGTGAGAGGAATGGAGTAAGTTTACAGAAGAGTGCCTTAGCATTTTAAGGTATTATTTGTTCTACTTGGTGCAGTGGTAACTGCCTATTTAGCTTTTTGGAAGATAGGATACTGGATTACTCCACAAGGCCACTGAGCAATCCTGGCTGCTTATATACATTTTAGACAAAAATTAAGCATTTGTGGTTAGATTTGTTTTTCTTTGGTTATGTAGTTCTGTTTCAGTCGAGCTGCAGTTCAAGAAAATGACATAAATGTTACATATGCATAATTTATCTTATGGGATTTTTTTTTAAGTACAGTTGCTACTGTAAATTAACTTTTAGAAACAATGAATTTAAGGGAAAACTGAGGAATGTGTCTTGTGCTTTATAATAGAACGTCTGTGCTTGATTCTGTGCAGTTATAAATGACTCTACTGTTCAGCACTGTGTTTAAGAAAATGCAGCTCAGAGATTTGGTTGTTGAAAAGATGATTTATTGCAGGGCATAAAGATTTTAAAAACAATTCTTTCACTTATCCTTGGCCTTCAAGAGCAACAAACTTTTCCTTTTGGCTTCAGTTCTTTGATCAAGAATAAGTCTACTCATGCAAGTTTGCTGAAGCCTAAAAGCATGTACTTAATTTCTGTCCAAAAACATTGACTTGACTTGATCTTTGAAAATACATATTCTGTATAAATAGATACTAGGATAAATAAAGTCTCCTGTTAGAGTAGGAGTGGTGTACTTAATAATGCACAGGACACTCCTGTTTGACTTGGGGTGCCTCGGACCTTGTGCGGTGTTCAGAGCTTGAATTGTCCTCCAGTCTGAGTTCTTGTCCTGCCTATGTTTTGAGCTGGTGGCTGCCCATCTGAACAGGGCCCTGGGAAATCCTTTCTTGGAGAGTTTTCATTGTCAGGAAACTTGAGCTAAAGAAATTAAAACCAAACTAGTTTAGGTCAAGCTGAAGAGAGTGTTTTAAACTTTCTTTGTAAATTAGACATTTCAGCTGATGAATATTCAGCTTAAAGCTAGGATAAAAAGGTTGGAATAGTGTAAATAAATCAGTTTCAAAGCATTGATTAAACTGTCCTATGCAAACAATTTTTAAGCGTCATTCTGTAATTTCTTCAGTTCTGGGAATTAAGATTCATTTCTGGCTCTGAACTGAAAAGAAAGCAGTATTTCCTATATTTAAAGTTATTTGGGTAATAAAAAATTAAATTTTATAATTCAAACCCCAAGGATATATGCTCAATCCAGGTGCAGTTTTGTCTTTGAACCATTTTGTAAATAAAGGAAGTGTTGAGACAAAACTGCTTTGGATTTCAATGGGTGATTTCTCATTTGTCATCTTGTCTGTCACACTCTGTCTAGCCCAAGTGACCAATACCCATGCAATGACTAGGGTGTTGTTTCTCAGAAGTCTATGATTCCTTTAAATATATAAACAGTCAGAGATAATTTAGTATTAACATATTTTTTTACTGATAGATTTGGTTGTCATATTTGTTTTTCTCTTTCTCCAGCTTTTGGAAATGCCAAAACTGTGAGGAATGACAACTCGTCTAGATTTGTAAGTATTTTCTTCAGGGCTGAATTTTAATTTCTTTTAGGGGATCATGTTATGTTGTTGGTTGTTTCTGTTTTTCCTTGTATCAGCCATCAAGGCATCCATAAGGAGGGGATGAATAATTTGGAGAGAAAACTTTCTTGTAGTAGCCTGAGGACGATGATGTTTGGAGAAGGCAAACACCTTCAGTAGCAATCAGTATTTCATTTTGTACTTTGGAGCATGTTCTCCTTCCCCAATGTGTTAGTAGTACCTTATTAGCAGTAACCTCTCTTTTTAAAAGCTGTTTCACTTCCTTGTCAGAAATCTTGTTTTCTGATGTGGGCATAGAGCTCTATGGAGAATCAAAGTAGAGGTTAAAAAAAAATTAGCATGTGACAGTGTGTGACCGGATGAAAACATAATTGCATTGCAGCTGGATTCTTTAATTTTCTGGCACTGGTGGCTTTAATGTTAGTGACCATGTGCCTAGCAACTGGTCTGTTTAGCAAGTAGATCGTTCTGTGTGATTTCACCTTCCACCTATATGTATACTTTTTTTTTTCTGGTTAAAATTTCTATTTCAGGTTCTCATTTTCTCTCTATGATGTTTCAACCTGTGTTTACAACTTTAGTTTTAATATGAACATTTGTAATGTTACTTTTTTGCTTGTATTCTTTATAAAGAAGTGATTGAGTTTTGGGATTTTTAGCATGAAACTGAATGTGAAATTACAGGCTAGAAAAACTGAAATGGGAGTTGGGAGATTCAGAAGTGTGAGTATTCACCTTCGTTTCTCCTGCTAGAATCAGATGACTGAATGCAACTTTGTAATTTGCTCACTTGTGTGCAGAAGAGTAATATAGAGGGAACTGTGGAAAGTAGGCAACAGAAGACAAATTAATACACTGGAAAAAATGATGTGTTGCGAATAAAAGTGCATGGATAAAAGCCTGGGATATGGTGACACTGGAGAGTGGCTTTTTGTTTTTTTCCACATGGGAGACTTCCCTCTCCTTCCTTTCCGATTCTTGAGGGTCAATGATACTGTTTCCACACAGCTATGAATGCTCTTTCTGTGGCTGTCATTGTCCCTGCCTATGAACAGAGCAAAGGGTTTTCATCGCAGGACTTGCAGGCTTCACAAACGTCCGTGCAAGCAAGGTCAGAGCAAAAATTTGAGACACTGTAGAAACTTTTTTTGGCTAGAAAGTGTAGAAAACCTGCAGCTGTCAGAGATGACATACTACAGAAAGGAGGAGGAGACAGCGAAGAGAGGAGGTGCCATTTGCAAACAGAAGTCTTTCCAGGACAAAGTGCAACCAACTAGTATTTTGCCTTTCAAGTCCTTATAAACACAAAGCTAAAAATACTTTTGGAAACATCCAGCTGGCCCAGTCCTTGGGAAATTAAAATTTAATTATCTGATTTAATTCTTTATCTCAGAAATGTGAATCAGCTCAGAATTAACTTCAAACAAGAACGTACAAATACTGTCCTGTCTAGCCTGCCTCAGCTGCCAGCAAGGAGAAGAATAGAGTTTAAGTAGAGTCAAGCCAATCTTGACAAAATACCCAGTAAATAAAAAAATATCTTTTGAGGGAGTCAATGTAAAGTGCTTGGGTTTTATGTTCTGTAATTAAAATCAAAAAAGAAAAAAAGAAAGCTCTTCCTAAATGCAGTGAATAAGGAAATATAGACATGAGGCTTCTCTTTTCAATAGGTTGGTTCTGTCCTCTGTTAAGTAAACACCAGAGGGTGGTGAGATCATTCCTGTGCACGGCTTGTGGAATTTGGTTGAATTACTACCAGCAGTTTTTATCTTTCTAAACTTCCTTGCCAATGTGAGCTGCGCTGCTTTGGCCTTTTCTACACAGTATGGGTCTGTCTATTTTGTCACTGTTAAACGTAGCTGTTACTACATTAAACACTTGCCATATAAATTAAAATGATGCAAAGACCAGAGAGATCTTCTGTGATGTTGAAAAGTCAAACAGAAGTCAAGGAAACACACTGTGCCAGTACAGCTGAAAATGAAATCGCTTTTGCAGTGACAGTCTGTTAATTGTTGCCTCTGGTCTCCTGAGTTACGAGGCAAAGAGTTCAGTGGGAAAAATCCATCACTTTTACAAGGCAGGCACACGCTTAGGGACAGACACCCCACGATTACTAGCAGTAATCGTTGCCAGCCAGTCCTTCAAGCCAAACGAAGTGGCTATCCTTCAACTGCCTCGATTCACGCTCTGAGATTTTACACTGAGAAAGTAAGTCTGCGTGGAAGAAAATTTCTTCTTGCATTCTTCTGTTAATAAGCATGGTAATACCTACATGGCCACGAGTATTGTTTGGTGTTCTTGGCATTCTGGTGAAAGTTTGTGTAATGTGCTTTTTCTTCATAGAACCTTAGAAACTGAGCAAATTACTGGGCTGCATTACAAACTTGATTAAGGCTATTCTCATGAAAATCTCTGGCCATGATAATGCAATTGTCTTAGAAGCCTTGAATAGTTTTCTGTTTTTCCGAATTTGATGGAGTGTACAGGAGGTTGCCAGATTGCTCTTTTAGCCTGTAAAAATAACCAACTAACAACTTAAAAAGTGTCTTGAGCACTTTTTCTTAAACAGAACTTGTAGTCTTAAAATATGTTGCTTTCACAGGGAAAATACATGGATATTGAGTTTGATTTCAAGGGTGACCCGCTTGGAGGAGTTATAAGCAACTGTGAGTATTACTCTTGGTATCAGCATATTAACAGCTTAAAATATTTTGTTCAAAAAGGAAGATGGTTAAATTATTGAAAAGATCAGCTGTGTTCGTCTAATCAGATCTCTCTCCATTATGTGATAAGTTCTGCTTTTTAATTTTATTGTTGTTTTGGTGCTAAATAGTGCACCTTAGAGTAAGTGACAGCAGACTTGAAGTAAGCATGAATAATGAATGTACTGTATTGTTTAAAAGATACTGGGTAATATGTGTGGGTTTGTATATTGTCTCTGAAGATGGTAGCAGATGCATAAGGGTATCAGGCTCTTTTTGTACTTGAATCCCAGGGATCAGCTGTGTTACTTGATTTGATGGGTCATATATGTATGGTAGTTGATGTCTGACATACGCTGTTTTGTAATTCGTAAGAGTGATACAAAGTATGCTGGAGAAGACCATGAGGTGGATACCTTTATTTGGAATCAGAGCGTTCTGTACTAATTTTAACACACCTCATAGTGTAGGAAAAGGCTTATCATGAGAGGATGAATATCTGTTGAGTTTAGGGGGGGAAAAGTGTCCTCAGAGGTTGTTACTTGGCATGAGGATGCTGCTATGAAACCTATAGCAATTCAGAAATTTTAACCAGCGCTCTGTTGGGAAGAAAGAGGCTGGGAACTGAATGCCAGCCCAGGATGCTTTGACTTGCCTTTGAGAGTTTAAATGCAGTTTTTAAAATAAATTGCTCTTCTGTGCTATATAAAGCTATGTTTGTTTGTTTTTCTTAGTTTTGAAAAGGGATGGAGGAGGGCAGTGAGTGACTATACTAGGTGTCACTGACCTGGCCTTGACCTCTCTTCCCAATTAGCCAAATTCATTGCTGTTTCTAGAGACTGACTTTTGACTCCATTGGAATTTTACTGGTGATATAATGAGAATCATCCAAGCTGAACTGAACTTTCCATATATAATATAAATATTTTAAAACATTGTGAAGAATTTTACACGTAAATATAGGTTGTGGGTTTTTTTTCATAGGGCAAACATTTTTTTCTGGACCAGGCCACCTTTTGGAACTGTGCCTGGAAGAGCATGATTTTTGTGATGGAGTACCTCTTGAAACTCAAAACAGTCACTGATTAAGTGTTTAGGGGTATCTATTAACTTTGACATTTGGCAGTTAATGAAATTAGAGGCCAAGCATACTCGGTGTATTTGTCAATAATTAAATATGAACAAAAAGGTTCTAGCATGCTAGCTGTGTTGTTTGTTTCTTTTTATTTCGCATTCAAAATAGATACATAAAAATGAATCCTCTTTTGTAGAGTGGACATTCAACAGTTTGAAAGTACTGTGCTGAGTCATCTAATTAAAACATTGTGTCATATCAAAAGGTGGTCCAAATAATCTGCCTTATAAATCTTTGCATGTTGTAATTATAACATTACCTGTAATTATAATGATGTGATGACATATGTAATCAAGGGCAGACATATTTTTAGAGCTTCCTTAAAGGTGCCTATTTTAGGCATTTTCCCTGTCTTCTCATGTTTAGTTAAATATCTAATAGCAAGAAGATGAATTTAAATTTAAAAATAAAGATCTTATGTGTAAGCCCTGTTGTGGAAAAGATGGTACTTGTTGAACTATGAAACACCCCATACTTGACAGGGTGTGTCACAGGAAAGTACTGAGTTCCTGTAGCTGTGTGTTAATATATCTCATCTTTGATTTAATGTTTGCAGAATTTGATAGTCCATCCATCTCTCCTTAAAACAGATTCTTAATTCTGTACAGTTTTAAAGCAAGTTTGTTGTCCTGCCTTAGATCTTTTCCACACATCTGCAGCATTGCATTGCAACAGAAATGCTTCTGTTGTGAGGTATCACCATTCTGGAGATATCGGGGGCTTAAATTCTTTTATACTGCTTACAATTTACTCTGGTTTTAGTCAAATTTAGGATTTGTCGTCTTAATTCATCAAGTAGGAAGTCAAGTAGTGCTGAAGTTTCCTATCCTTAAAAGGGAAAGTATGATTAGTTTGTTCATAAATATTCTTTGCTTTCTGACCATCTGTTGGTTCAGTGTTAATGTGATGTGAAGATGATATAATAATATTTTGATTAAACTTTAATAGTTGTATCTGATGAGCTCAATTTCCAAACATCAATGAAGTTAGTGGGCTTTTTGGATCGCAGCCTATGTCACCAAGCTGTATTTCATACTATGAGTGGCTGGAAGCAGACATGGTGAACATCTAGTTTATTTTGGTGGCAAGAAGGGTAATGAAGATAAGCTACTAATTTTATCAAACTGGTGAAGATAAGCAGAGACCTCTTAGGCTAAAAGGTCGTGTTTGAAATGGTCTGGTCTGTCCTACTCTGAAATGCTGTGAATCTCTGTGAAAGGCTAGTCAACCTGCCCATGACCCTTCATGTAGAGGCTGATGCTATTGTGACCTTTCCTTGGGCCATTCTCCTGGTGCCCTTCAATGAGCTCGCTCTTTTTAATGACAGGGGTTCACCTACAAGTGAATCTTTCATGGGATGGAACTAGAGGGTAAAATTATCATGGCAATGCATACTGCATGTCTTTCCTGTCCAGTTGGCAGTGAATGGAAATGTCCATGGGCTTTCACAGGAGCTGATAGATCTGAAATGTTTAATGTGCTGCAAATGGAAGGGTAGATCTTTTGAGTAAAAATAGAATGGGAATAAGATGGAAGGAATTATAATGGAAGAGATTTGTAACATCTATTAAGTTAGAACAGATATGTCCCCAAACTGAAGATAATTTTATGTTTCAACAATGTAAAATACATATAGACTCATTACATGTACATTACATGGCTGCTCAGAGCTTCTGAGTGCACTGATTTGTAAGGCATTTGACATACTGCTGTGTCATGATGTACAGTCATAAAAAGAAACTAAGAGTGGAAAATTTGAGATGAATGTGATTTATGCAATCTTTAAGTATATTACTTCAGTCAGGATTTTTTTTCCCCTTAGTCAACAAAAGAAAAATGATTTCAGGTAGCATGTGTTGTACTTGTTTTGATCCTCTATTGGCAGCAACTGAGGCATGGGGGTGAGTAGGACAGTGCTGAAAGCTCAGTAAGCTGAGGTATGTGGTAAGACTTAGTTGCTTGGATCCTCCCTTTTTGTTAGTCCGCTGTGAAGGTCCCAGCTTGTTTTCCTAATGGGTGGGAGATGCTTGAATCTGTGTAAGGTGAGGTGTACAGTCCTGGTGCTAGCTAACAGCCAGCCCATCCATTCATGGGTTGACCTCTTTCACATGCATGGGCTTAAGAAGACCAAATCACCCTTGTGAGCTCTCCTGAACATTAAACCCTTGCTGTATTGTCACCTGTGACTGTGGATATCCCACCACTGTTTTGTAACAAACGCCAGTCCCTTAATGGTATGCTGCTGCTCTGAAACGCATTTACAAACAGGTAAATTGCATTTACATTTTCTCTCACTGAATTGAGCGTGAGGTGTATCTGCTCTTTCTGTCCTCCCACAGGGTGTTTACAGTTACTGCTGTTGCAGTGAGCACTTGTCAGCGTTTATGTGCTCAGAGGTTTCTTTCCCAGAGCACTTGTGAAGAAAGGCAGTTGGAGCATTGGATAAGTAACTTGCTTTCACCTGAGTGTAATACTGTAGAAGTAAATTACGGAAACCATCAATACTATTCTTAGTTTTTCATTTCTTATAACTACCATGCTAGCGGGGATGGGAACAGTGGAAAGGAGAATAGTAGTTTCTTTTCCAACTGTAAATACAGAATAAAATACACTTTATGTAAAAATGGGTATGTTTGCTTTCAAAGTAATAGGTGCTAATTGCAATAGCTTGTACAGCTCTAAAATACGACTCTATCCGCAGATGCTCCATCTGTTTTGTACTCAAGGTGATGTTTGTGCGCACACTTGGTTCATTGGTTTTGTGACCGTTTTTGTGTACACTTAATTTTATGGTTGAAATCATTTTGCATTGTACAGTCTGAAATGTTTCACGCTTACAGTTGTTCAGACCTTTTGAAAAGTAGGGATCTTTTGATATCTTTCCCAGAATATTTGTAAGTCTTAAATTCTTGCATTTCATCTGGGATTTCCTGCTGAAAGACACCTAGCTTTTTAGCTTTAGGTGATCTTTCCTAATCCGCCTAAGGCTTCAGTGATTTAATGATTAGCTAGAAGAAAACAGTGGTGCAGGTGAAGTACAGTATAAGTAATGCCTGCTTTCGAAAAGCCATTTTTAACCAGCACAGTGTACTTAAAAGTCCATATAACAAGTGATTAAGAAAGGGCCCTGTTCTGCCATTTTTCCAACAACATGAAAGAAACCCACGATGTTTATCTAAAGCAACAACTTTTTTAAGTTAGCAAAGTAATAGTGATAACTTTACAACTTGTTTGTTCATTTTAAAAGACAAAAGTAATTACCCACTTACTGAGAGACTAACAACTCGCGTTGTTGATTTTAGTTATGTGATTGCTGTTAGTAATCTTTGCTCTGAGAAATACGGTTCAAATTCTACAACTAGACGTTTTGGAAACACTCGTGTTGATTTTTTTTTTTTTTTTNAACCCCCTGGTTTTGTTTTTTTTTTTTTTTTTTTTTTTAATCTTGACTTGTTCCAACATCTCCCTTGGTGTTTCAGTTAGCACAGTTGCCACCTTTTAGGCAATTGTCTTGCCTAAGTTAGGAAGTGTTTAAAAACAACAACAACAACCAACACTAAACATTTTGATTAGCTCATTTTTAAACATCACTTATCACTTGAGTAACTGGGATTTCAGACTCCTAAAATTGTGCAATCATCGTTTTTTCACTGCATGTACTGCCCAGCTCGTAGGTTTTGTTTAATACAATTATGAATCATTTAATTCAAGAGAACATTATAATAAACTTGGTGGGAATAATATGAAAAAGTTCCTGAGAAACCACTACTGTATTTTCTTTTTAATCAGTGACTTTTTTTGATGACTGCTGAAGAATCAAGGTAGGAAAACAGAAAACATAATTTAACATAATTTGGGTGTAGAGAAAAGCTTCCATGACTAGAAAATGTTCTGTAACTTCAGCTGAATAGCTAAAAAGGTCTTTGGTCATGGCTGACTGAAGAGAATACAAAAAAACCAAACTTTTTCTGGATTATTCAGAATGTACCAAGGTAATGTAATTTTTTGTTTGTTGTGTTTACTCAGTCCTTTCTTGAATGTTGATTCAATTTCTAGTATATTTAAAGAAATACAAATATCCTAAATTTTTCTCTATCAGTCAAGTTCATGGGTCAAGTAACTGAAAAGAAATCATGTAAATTTGTACATTAGAATTTCCAGAGGTAATCAGCATCAAATTATTATTTTTTTTTCTTTCATGTTGAATTCAGCTGAATGGTTTATCAGGATGCTTGCACCAATCTCTTGCATTCAAACCAGTGTTGTCTAGGAACAACAGATAATCTTCCGAACCTGAGAGAGGCAGCTGGATTGAGTCATCTGAACCAATGGATATTCAAACAATGATTTTAGAAGTGTTTCCAGGTTGGACCTTTCCAAAGCAATTTAATTTTTACAGTTGCTTTGATAACACAACACGTTAAATGTCTCAGTTCAAGCAGAAGCAGTGTTAGATAGTGCAGGAAGAATACCTAATCCATATATACACCGTAGGTAGTTCTGTATGTTCTCTATAGATAATTCTGTATAGCCCCAGAATTATAGATAATTCTGTATAGTCCCTACACATAATTTATATAGAATATGTAACAAAAGGTATTATGTATAGTGTTTTGGGGTTTTTACTTCTTGTGTTTTCATATAGACAAGTACTATCCATCCACACATGCCACTGTAAACAGAATTACCAAGTGGATGCGTGCAAAAATCTGATGTGCCTTCTCTTTTGACTGTTCAATCCACAGAATTTGGAGCCATGTGAGACTTAGCACAAAAGTTACTTGTTGTGCAGTAGTTGCTTTAAGGAAAATATATTTGGTTGATTTATTAAAATGCTAATTGGGGCGAACAAAGGGAAGAATTTTCCTTAAGAGTAGGGCAGATGGTCTGGATCTTTTCTGACAGTCTGATTTCAGTCTGCATGTGGCCATAAAAGAAAAAAAGCAGAGAATGAATACATTCTCTGTTGTAGAGAACAGAGAATTGGTAACGGCTGCTTTGTTAAAGTAAATACCTGATTTTCTGTCAGTAACTACTTTCTGGAGTCTTTTTCCTCAATTACAAAGGCTGACATAATATGTAATATTGGGACTTTGGAAAGCTGATTATTAGTTAGTTAACCTCCTTGCTTCTAAAAACACATAAATAAGATAAACTATGGTGAAAAATCCAAGACAGTTATCCTCCTAACATAGCTCATTTGACATATGCTCAAGAAATTGTTTGTTAAATTTGCTGAAGGCATGCATGTAATTAGAAGGTGGCTTACATGTAATGTTTTGCCAAGATATGTAGCTGAGCTTTTATGGCAGCATTTTAATAAATTTGTATATAGAATGTTTTTAAACCCAAATAAGCCAAACCGCTTCAGAAACTGCATTGCTTCGACATCCTTTGACAATACAGCTGTTTCCTGAAGTGTGTGTAGCCACCGTGGGAGGTGGAGTTGTTTATTTCTTTGAGATTAAATCTGGCTGCGATCCGTTCCAACACTTCACTGGAGAACCCTCACAGCCAGCGTGACTCTGAACTGCCTGGCGCCCACCTTGCCTTTCTCAGCCCAAGTATTAACGTTTGGATGGTGGACCAGCCTCTCACTTTCAGTTATGAATTAGAAACTAGAGAGCATCAGGTATCCAATAGTTAGGCTAACTAACTGGATAGTTAGGATAAACCACAGCTCAAGGAGGGGAGCTCCAACCTTAGGTGAAGTCACAGTTATTGAGGTTGCACACTAGGCTGCTGGTGAGAACTGCACCTTCTGACCTATGCCTTTCTGTTATAGCATCAATCATCAGATGTTAGTTGTCTGTGATTTAAAAAAAAAAAAAAAGCCAATAAAATGGGAAAAGCAAAAGTAGAACTCTGTAACCTGCCCCATCCTAATGTAAAGATGAGCTGCTGCCAATATGGGTGTATCTTGGTGGCTGCCGCTTGTTTGGGTGTATCTTGGGTGTACTTTGTCGTCAGGATGTGCAAAATTTCCAGGTGCTGAAACAGGGCCGCCTTTAGAAGGAAAGAGACTGTAGGGTTATTGAGTTATAGAAACACCAATGCCTATTCAAAGAACACTAAAGTTCTGACGTGGTCACACGACACACTTGACAGGGAAGAGGTATTTATCTTCATGTAGTCAGATGCTCTGGTTGTTGGGAGTTCACTGTCACCTACTATGGTGACTGCACTTTTCTCGAGCAATTGCATGTTTATGGAATAACATAGTTCAGCTGTTCTATAAAATATTTGAAACTTGTCCTACTATAAGCCAACCAGAAGACTAATAATGCAGTCTGAATTTTGTCATTGTTGTCACTGGCTAACTGTTAGAGCAGAAGATAGTTTTTGAATCTGTTTTACTATAGTTTATTTGGAGGAGGGCGTCCTAAGGCTTGTATAATTTTGTAGGTTGAAGTTTGGTCTTTGATGCCTACTCCATGAGAAAGGGTGTAAGCTTACATTATTTCGGTGGGCAACACAGGCACAACAACATGCTGCGTGTAGCTGGTGAAAATATGAATACANTCCCTAATTTATACAAAACCAGTGACACCTCTCCAGAGGTTCTCTTATTGCATCCCTCTCGTACTGCACTGGGGACCACAGCCTTGCAGTGCAGTACAGGCTGCACAACCTTATTGTCGCCTCCCTGGTAAATATGATGTAGAGTTTGAAGCATTTGCGATGTGTTACAAGTCAGTCTGCTTCTGCTGTCTGCCTGGATTCCTACCCTTATTGGCAAGGCGTAGAAATGTGCCCATCACTAACGGAGGTGGACAAAGCAATCTTCTTGTCAAACTACTCAATCAGTGCAGTGATGCTTTTCAAAGTGCTTTTCCATTTCACTTTAAGTGTCTTATGATGGAGCTTCTGTCAGTTCCATTGGGAATTATTTCATAGTCCGATGCGCCTGAGAATCACAAAGTACTACATGATTATTCAGTTTAAAATCTTTCTTTATTTGGCTTCCCCCTTTCATTTCCCATCTTTCATGTGCTTAGCCTGTTAACATTTCCGTTCTTTTCAAACCTTCACCCATACAGTCATTCTCACCAAATCTTAATTTTGTGATGGTACTGTAAATCAGTTGATGTCTTTTGAGCACAGTGCCTCCCTAACTTGCCTTTTTTTTGCAGCTTCTAGATTGCAGCATTTAGAAGTATACTGGGCTTACAGTTCACTCAAATAATTTACTTGAGAAATATGTACTAATGTGATACATTGTGATAAGGTTTGTGTCTACCATTTATCATCTTCTAATTTGTTGCTGCTGATATAAAGCAATGAAGTAGACAACGATGGGAGATTGTATTTGTATTAAGGGGGTTTGCTCCAACGATCTTTCCCTGACCTTTGAGATTCTGTTTGTTTGTTTAGATCTGCTAGAGAAGTCTCGTGTTGTTAAGCAGCCAAGAGGTGAAAGAAACTTTCACATTTTCTATCAGATACTGTCTGGTGCATCAGAAGACTTCCTCTGTAAGTGTTGCCCTCGTGCCATTTTCAAATATGAGTCGTCTTTATATTTAATATGCTGTTCCACGCATGTCATCTTCTGTGGGAAATGTGACACTGATTCTTTTTCAAATTATTGGTGGTAGTGGCAATAGTAATACCTGAAGTAAATACATGGTTTGGTATTATCCAGATACCTGAGTCAGAATTGGCTTTGCAATGTATTATAAACAAAGAAGAAAGCCTGTCCTTATTCAGAAGGCTTGTAATTAAAGGATCCTTAAAGAAAACTTAATCCTACTAATAATAACAACAGTTCTTGACAATACTGGTTCTGGGATAGAAGAGCTACTAACAAGAATGCTATTACTAATGGTATTTTTATTTGATTTATTAGGCAAACTCAAACTGGAGCGGGACTTCAGCAGATACAACTACCTGGGCCTTGATTCTGCCAAAGTGAATGGAGTGGATGATGCTGCAAACTTCAGAACAGTTAGGGTAAGAAGTAATGGGGGCTGGGTGTAAACCCCAAAGGGCTCAACACTAATGCAGAGTTCTTATACCCTTGGTCTGGCTGGCTGGGCTGGGCTGGGCTGGGAGGGCCGTCTTTTCTGAGTGCTAGCACTCTTCATGCAAGGGTATAGCATGTTTGCACAGGAAAGCTGAGCTACAACTAGAAAATACAAAGAACCAGGTTTCTTGAGTATTCTAGTGGGAATACAAAGACCACCAAAAAATAGGGAAAAAAAAAAAAGAAAAAAAGAAAAAAAAGAGGAAGGGGGAGAGGAAAAAAAAAAAAAGCCTAGACTCCTTGCTCAGATCATGGAAAAGGCTATATTGCGTAGTTGCTTATGATCGTAGTGACTGAGCTTCATGAACTAGGTTATGCTGACCCAGTTGAAAGAAAAACAGGGCTGGGATGGTTCTCAAGATGATTTATCGTGATGTTTTTGCTTGATTGTACTCAGGGACAAGAATAATACAGGACCCTGTTACCCAGTGTGTGCAAAATTCTAAAAGTTCTTGGCTTTTACATCAACAGAGGGGACTGAGAAGACAGCAGTACCTGTTCATTTGACTGTGAAAAATGGGGTTGGGTTATAAACTAAATCAAGTCGCAAACCTAATGCATTTTAGAAACCCATAAACTGAATGAATCCTACAAGTGGGCTGGACTGACATGCTAGCTCAATTACCAGATCTTCTTTAACCTGTCTTTTATATTAAAAAACTTACTTATCTAAGTGTAGTAATTATATCATCTTCTTTTTGAAGCAAGTGTTCATAAAACATCTCTAATTTATGCTAATACAGGTAAATGGTGAATTTTGCAAGTATTATCTGTTTAAATGTAGATTCTCTTATCTCATAATTTTATCTGTCCCCTTTCCAGAATGCAATGCAGATTGTTGGTTTTATGGATCATGAAACACAGTCTGTTTTTGAAGTGGTGGCAGCCGTTCTTAAATTGGGAAATATTGAATTTAAGCCTGAATCTCGTGTGAATGGCCTAGATGAAAGTAAAATCAAAGATAAAAATGGTAAGATGAGATTAGTGATGGGAGGAAAAACATTAATTTGTCTGAAGTCATTATTAATTTTGTACTTTCTGTAGACATACAATATCCTTACAGATGAATTAAATTAGATGGTTTCCAAAACTCACCCACAGGCAGATATGGGTTGAATTCTGTGCAATTTCAATCACTCTGTTTGAAATTCCAAAAATTATTATTTTCTTTTTTTCCACTTTATTAAAACTTTCTTCTGAAATATGAAACAGTGCTATGCATTTCTGTAACTGCTTGGCTATTCTGCAGTGGAGGCTTTTTGTTCTTTTGTAATCGGGTGTATCTCTGCCTGTAGTGTCAGGTTCATTTGGCCATATTTTGCAGTTGATACATTTTGAAAGTTCATTTATTTTCATTTGAAAGCTTTTCATCATGAAAAGTAGTCTGTGATAAATGGAGGACAAGTTTCTTTACAAAGATAACCAGCTAGAAAGTGCTTTCAAAACTAATAACTCTGCTTCCTCATGCTGTGCATATTTTTAAAAACTTTGCTTGGCAGTACAGAGGGGAGAGAGTCTGAATGGGGGACGTTTCTGTTGAAGAAAACCTGTCTTGAGAAAATACTGAATTACTTAAAAGCTAATAGAAAGCTTTTCTAGAAAAAGCAATGATACGAAAGGATTCATTATGTTTACACTCTCCTTTTTCATGCTAGAACTCAAGGAAATCTGCGAATTGACGGGTATAGACCAGTCTGTATTGGAAAGAGCTTTCAGCTTCCGGACGGTTGAAGCCAAGCAAGAGAAAGTCTCAACAACACTAAATGTCGCTCAGGTAAAAAGGGGTCTTGATTTTAAAGGAAAGAGTAGTTTTAAGTGGCAATTTAGTCCACAGGACTAAACCATAATTGCCCAAATAAAAACTACAACTAATAGGCTGTACTGAATAAAACATATCACTAGCATAAGTGTGTTTTTCTTCAGCAGTTTCTAAGTGTTCAGATACACTGGATGTTTTGTTTTTATGTGTGAATTGCCTCAAAAAGATGAGGGATAGGAAAATGTTGCAGAGAATGAAAAAATGAAACAGTTCTGCACTAAATGCATGTTGAAAGTAATGTGGCAGACTTTTCATTTAGAGCAACTGGTGTAATTTCCTGTGAGTTGTATGCCCTGGGCTGCTGAAAAACTTTTGCTTCCAGTGTGAATTTATCTTTCTGTAATGCTGCAGAGTCAGTGTGATTGCCACTTGTGTCTCATCAGCTCAGGCTAGCAGGAATGTCATTTCCCTAACCACAGCTGCTCAAGTCTCTTTGCTTAGGATTAGGATGAGGGATGTGAGTCTGTAGAGGATATACGGATGGGCAGGAAGGGAGTCGAAGTGCCCTGATTGTGACTGCTGTTCCAGCCAGCCCGCAGCCAGGAAGGTGCACCGGCAGGCTGCCAATGTTGTCAAAGTGTCCTGGCGCCCCTGGTCTGGCTCCTGTGCCTGCTTAGGCAGAGGCGCTGCTGCCCGAGCCATTCTCGCTCTGTTCATAGCACTTCTGAAATATGTCAGTAACACAAAAAGTTTGGGATTAGCCCAGCATTTATAACATCTTTCTTCTTGCTGGGTCCTTCACTTTGGCCACAACAACTCCATGCAGTNTGTTCAGGCTTACTATGCCCGTGACGCACTGGCTAAGAATTTATACAGTCGACTGTTCTCCTGGCTTGTCACCAGAATCAATGAGAGCATTAAGGTATTGTTTTGTGCCTGTAAAAAAAAATAAAAAAAAATCAATAGAAATCCTTTAAATAAAAGTGGACAGTAAAACTGTATTTGCCAATTTCATTTTTCCTGGTTGTACGCCATTACACATGACACAGGTGAAAAACAGTATCACAGCTCAACAAATTGCTGCCTGCTCTGTTTTTAAGCTTATGAAAATGTTCACATTAAGTGTATTTTGGGAAACCATACATAACAGTTTACAGAATTTGAAAGCCTACTTAACGAGATACGTTAGTTTTCTTGATTCCCAAGTAAGAAATGTACAGGTGACTGACTCAATGTTTAATTTTCTTTTTAAGGCACAAACGAAAGTGAGAAAGAAGGTAATGGGGGTGCTGGACATCTATGGCTTTGAAATTTTTGAGGTAAGACCTTTATAATAGTAAATGTTTCACGTGAGAGCTGTTATTAAAGCTTAATAGAGTAGTTCATTAATTTGTAATCAGAATACATGTAATTTGAATCAGGTGTGTCTTTCCTGATAAAAAAAAACACTAGAAAAGTAAGTCAACGAGAGATGTCTTAGCATGCCTGGCAATTGAAACAGAAATTTATGAAAGCCAAGCTTGTATTTTTACACCATAGGTAAATAAATATTTATGAGGGGTAAACTAAATATATTTTGTTGTGACATACATTCTGTGCATAAGAGAAACTCTGGCAGTGTCATTTCTGCCCTGAGGCATTTTGTGGATGTCTTTGAAAAAGCTTTGTATCCTTTAAAAAATACAACAAAAACTATATGTGTTTTTCCTGTCAAAATTAAACAAGGAATTATATTCAATTTCGTCTCAATTCACTTAGATAAATAGTCTGTACCTATTCCTAGCTAAAGATCTGTGGTTCACTGCTCTTTGTTTATGGTATTATTTTTAGACTGGTGGTATTTTGAAACAAAAACAATCAACAAGGAGTTTTTAATTGGGTTAGAGAACACCAGGGAGAGGGAGTTTTCATAAATCCTATTCTGACAGTTTATTTTAAGAGATTTATAGATCTCGGTTGGAATCTGTATAGTAGTTAAACTATGGGGAGAAAAATCAGTAGAAAACATGCAATCCTTACCCACTGCTCTACATCCCTCTTGAAAATCCAGGGAGTGTGCTTAAACTGTGTAGAAGATGGGAATAATCTAGAACAAAATAATTATACATGGGAGGGTGGTGTAAGTTTTATGTCAGAAGCAGAACATCAAAGTATGTGCAAATCAAAATACCTCTATGAAGAGGAAGAACAAAGCTGATACTTGCTTCAAGGGTTTACTAAGCTAGGGTATATTGTTTGTATTAAACATAAGAGCATATTTATGAAAATATATTGCAAGCAGTCAGGTGGCTGAATGGACATCTCTGTGCCAGATCTCTTTGGAGCTGGTCTTTGGTGTACCTTTAGAAAGCTGGACACTGGAATGGTACTGCTGGCATCTTTTGGCAAGGCTCTTGTTTTCACTAGCTCTTTCTTTTATGTTTGATTAAGGCTAAACATGTAGGGTGAGGTTGGGAGACAGGAGCTTGCACTAGCGCACAAGCCAACTGAGTAATTGTGTTTGTGGGATGGTGTTTCAGAGACCAGGTTGTTTTTTGCATGTGATTTTCTTTCTTGGTAGGAGTTCAACATCTTAGGAGGTCATAAGTAATTAGTTGAGTACAGGAGATGTAGTTTTGCAGAAGAAAAATGAAAAACAAAGGCCCTTTTCACTTACCTTTCATGCTGAATTACAATGTAGCTTTCCCAATTCATACAAACTCAAAAGCTTTAAAATAATCTGGGCAGTTATTGTTCACTTCTTTAAATGCTGAGTATTGGTTCTACTGGAAAAGGTGGGCAAGTTTTGCCTTGTGACTTGAGGATCAAATTCATCAGTACATTCATACAAGACAGGACTCTTCCTCTCACGAGTTAAGACCTGTGGCGAGAGCGCTAGCCAAGCAGCTTGGTTCAGCATCACAGAAATAATGGAATTATTTCTGAACATTCAAAATGGGAATTGGGTAGTATGCCAGAAACATACATGGCTTGTACTATACCATATTTTTAAATTAAAGATCTTTAAAAAAGAAACTTGATGGGTTGTGGTTTCCAAAGGTAACTAGTACGGTTACTGGTATTGGGACTGCATGGCAGTACTGTAATTCAAAGGGTCAATGACAGAAAAACAATCCATTAGAAAATCCTGAATCAGCTGTCTTTCCAGTACTGCCCACTTAGCCATCCCTGTATTTCCAGACAGGTTAATTTTATAATCAGAAACTGCTGACCTATCCTCAATTGAATCAAAAGCAAAGATATTCTTTCAAGGCAAAACAAAATTAATTTTCTATGCAGCTCTAGTTAGAACAAAAAATGATCTTATGTCATAATCCTTAAATTGAGTAAAATAATTCTGTAATGAACACTGTATAGGCAAAGTGTAACTGGTCTTGCGGTTGCTTGAATGAATGTCATGTAAGGTCAATTAAGAGGATGCCTGCCAAGTATTTTTATGTCTAGTTTTGTGACAAATGATCGTGTCCTACAAAAATTATTAAACATCCTGAGAAAACGCTTGCAAAAACAATTATTGCTGAGAACTTAAGTAACCACTTCACAGAAAATATATTGTTTAAAGTTAACTATATTAAAACAATCAATAAATGAATGAAATTTTAACACTGTACAATACCATAACTCAAGGAAAATTCAATAATGTCTTAAGATTTATAGCATAAAAAGTATAGTGGAATTTGAAGTGTTTTGCTGTGTGGTACATTTGTAAACACAATGACTAAACGTTCAAAATACTAGCTGAGGTGTAGCTAGTGGCAGTAATTATATCCATCTAATTATAAATTACTTAAAACCTCTGACTAAAAATATGCAGTTCCCTTTTGAACCTAATTCTTAAGTCAGATTTTGATTTTCATGCCTGTTCTTGAAGTTTAGAACTAACATGATCTCTACAAAGAATGCTTTTTGGCAAAAATATTTTTGAAAGACTTCTTCATCAGTAAACTTGTGCATTTTAAGCTTGTAAGCTGTTTGATATGCTGAAGATGAAAAGGCCTGCTTTAATCATGTTTCTACTCAGGAAGCAGATAGGTTTATCATTAGTGCATGTTCTTTGACCTAACCTGTCCTTGTACCTTGGAGATGGATATATCAAAAAACATAGAAAGTGTAGTAAGAATTTTTTATATACATGCTAAATATTTACACATGAAGCTTAATACCATTGAAATAAGTAGCAAGATAGGTGTTTACTGAAGGGTGATTTCCCCATCCCCCCAGTCCACCTTTAGTATTACACTTGCTCATGAGGATTGCTGAAAATGATGATGATGATATTCTAATAATATTCTAGTTTACCTGTTTTGTCCTGAGATTCTCACTTAAAAGTTACTGGAATACATTATAGAATATTCTGCTTACACCGCAAAAACATTGGTTTGTGACAGATTTTTTGAGGGCTTTGTTTTGTTTCATAATGGGCGGGGCAGACAATATTTCTTGGGCCTCATTATTCTTTAGGATGATTCCTTAGATTGTCCTACAATTCCTCCTGTAAGAAAAGTCAAGAGATCCAGACTTACTAGTCTGAAAGATCCTACCCTTCACCTTCTGAAGACAATAGCAGTCTTGTTCTATTGCAAAATACAACAAATTGAATTGCAAATTGTAGTTTATAGAAATGAGATTTTTTTTTCATCTATTTTTGAAAGATAGCTTTTTTACTGTCCACCGTAATTTCTACAATTTTCTGTAACTTAAGATGAAGTTAACTTACAAAGTAACTGGAGGTTTCCTGAAACTTAACAAAGGAGAGATACTGGAGTATTGATAATGCTGGCATATACTCTTTGGGATTTGGTTTCTGCTAGTATTTTCATCAAGCACAAACCCTGTTTTTCAGACAAACCCAAAAGCTATCCAAGAAAGCAGATTTAAGGACTTAGCTGTCCAAAAATTCAGATTAGGGAATTTAAATCTATCAATAATCCTGAGCCTCTATGGGTTTGGCAGATGTCAACAGTAAGCTTGGCTAACCAATCCACAAAATAGGTGCTGTAAAGCTGTGTTTATTTTCAAATCCTGCCATGCCCTTTGTGGTAAGCTGTATGCTGGGACTGAATGTTTTGAAAGTGAAATGCTGAAATTGTGTGTGTCTCTGTGTGAATTGTCTATGGGCAAGGATTTAGGGACTAGGATTAGTGTGAAAATGCAGGCTACAGGACTGGGTTGGTTGTGTAACGCTGCTGGAACTTGAGCAATGGATCGAAGCCTGACATTAAGTGCTCCAAGTATGGCTATCCACATTTTTGAGCAGCTGCATGCGTAGTCAGTCTGCAGTCCAGCCTGTGATTTGAGAGGGGGTAGGGATGATGGTTGGTGGCACTGCGAGTTTCAGAACCAGCTCGACTGCAGACATCCTGGGGTGGGTTTAGGGCTGGTCCCATTTTATTCCATATTTGATTTTGTATTTTTGGGCAGAAGCGGTTTCCACATCTCTACAAAATGTTGGGTTAGGTTTGTGGGAGGGGTGGGGTTTATGAAAAAGAACTGACGGCTGCAGAAGGCAGATGACTGAGGGCCTGGCAGGTTTGAACAGAGATGAGCAGAAGGCTCATTCTGATTGGTTTGGACATTTAATTTTGGTGTGTACATCTTCTGTGTAGACGAGGGTTAGGGTATGTAAAAATGAATGTCATGGAGCCAGTGTGAATATTTCATCCTGCCTAGCTTTCAGAGATAAAAATGTCTGTCTCTGCTAGTTGGCTTAAAGGCTTTATTCTGAATTTTCAGGCGCCACTATGTAGCTGGTGTGTATGACAAAGCTAATGATTTGGAGTGCAGTTTTATGAAAGTTAAGGCTGCCAAACCGGCAAATAAATTTGCCAGGCCCTGAGAAGACAGTTTGCGAGTGTGAATGTTTTCTGATCAATCAAGTTTAGTCCACATATTTTAGCCTGACAAGAAGCGGGGATGCGCAGGGGATAGAGCTGCAAAAGTAAAGGCTGCAGAAAGAGAGCAACTGTTACCATTTGGCCCTCAGACATCTGCTGAGGGTTGACCTGAGGGGATGTGAATGCCTTGTCTTTGGGGACAGCATCTGACCAACTCCTTTTGCTCCAAGTACACAAGAACATGCAAAGATGTGGCAGCATCCATCACATTCTTCATCAACCCAGCAGTAAATAAAAATACTACCAACAAAAGAGCCAAACAAGCTACCCAGCAGTAAAACCAGGTTCATTTCTCACAGTCTGTGATGCACTTTGATAGTGCCTCTATTTATTTATGGCAATCAGCTTGTTTCTTGTGTGTAGAAGTCCCTTGTGGTGATAGAAAGAAGCTTGGTCATATTGCATTTACGACATAAACTGTCATCTGGACATTGATAAAATGCCAATATCTTTATTGAGGGGATCTGTTAGAAATAGGAAGAATGCAGTTTCATTATATTAACATGTTCATAGTTGTGGTAATTATCTGTTTTTAGAGGGAGGTAACCAAATAAGGAGGGGGTAAACATTGAAGATACCTTTTTGAGATGCTTAAGGCATGAAAAAACTGGGGGGGTACTTCCACTTTCACCATAAACCTAGCAACAGCTTGGTCTGGTTGCTGCATGGTTGCTTTGCCTTTTTCTATCCTGTTCATTACATGAAGGAAATTACACATTGCAGGCATGCTGAGCTCTGAGAGATTGCTGCTGGCTCAGAGACTTTCTCCCCCCTCCCCCCAAGGACGATTTCACTGGAAAAAGGTCTAGTTATTTGCTAGAAAGACAACTTATTAGAGAGGAAAAAAAGCATATGGAGAAAATTGGGTTATCAGGACCTTCTTTTTCCTTTTTTTTTTTTTTTTTTTTTATT
>VZTL01043290.1:135-13400 GCA_013400535.1 Scopus umbretta
ATAACTTCCCTCAGAAACCACATATATCTTATCTGTACATCCTTCACTGCTCTGGGAAAGAATAAATTTCGGCCCTAGTCCTCAGGTCTTTGTGTACTATGTAGTATACCTGAAGTATTCTTTCACTATCTCACTGTTAAAATTTTATTTTGGTCTTTTCAGTGCAACCCTCTTCTGGTCACTCTAAAATCTAATTGGGTATGACTAAGGCTGATTTTTTTTGTCTGCACTATGGAAAAATAACTGCTACAGGATTAAAACCTTCTAACAGTTCTTACATTTATTCCCTTAATTGAGGCTTATTGGTTTTATCCTTTTTCTAATTTTAAACAAATATATATAATTCGAAGAAGTCAAGCAAGTGAATTTGACATACAGTAATTTACTGTATTCTTCTAATTACTCTCCAATTTCTAAATAATTTCCTAATTCTAACTATAATTAAAATATAATTTTCACCCAAGTGAAATTTTTCCACAGAACACATCTCCTTTCATCAAAAATGAAATATACAGTTTCCTAAGGAAAACAACTTAAGTAATTCATAGTCCCAGGCCATTTTGCAGCCAACAAATATGCAAATCTTTAAACTCCAGATTGCTGAAGAATTGAGAAAAAAAGATACTTCCGTGCTCATGGTTTTGCTTCTGATGGCCAGGATTTTCCAGAGAAAAGAGGCCTTCCTGATCAGCCTTCAAATAGTTCAACAATAACTAGCTGACATTAACTAATATATAATTTTCCTCTGACTTTTTATAAATAAAAATCTTATATTTAATGAAACAGGAAAATCATATATTTGTCTTGCAGGTTTGGATGGTGGAAGGTATGGCAAACCTTCATTTTACAAATCCTGGTGATCTGGGGAAATCAGATCATACTCTGCAATCTTCAGCAACACCACGGGAAAACTGTCTATCCAGCTTGCAACTACCATCTTCTGGGAAAAACAAACAAACAAAAAAACAAACAAACAAACAAAACCCAAACCCCAACAACAACAAAAAACTGCTCTTTGGAATAAGTTTACACTTGTGTGTTTCTTATGTCTCTGCAGTAGTTGCTGGTAGACAGTTTTCTCTGGAAATAAACTATGCTAAACACAGAAAGCATAAACTAGGCATAATTCTTTGGCAGATAAAACACTGATCAGGCACAGAATCTGTTTTGTAATCCCTGCCTTGTAAAGTACTTATGTATTGGTACTTTAAAAAAACCTGAAGAAATAAAGAGCCATCACTTGTGGCACTTTATCTTCTTTCCATTTCCTGGTACCAGTAATTTGCAGGTATTTATGTTCCATCTGCATGGAACTTCATTGCAAGGCTAATGTAATACTCCACTAATAACTACATCCTGGAATTAAAGCTACCGTAATGTCTTTCCATAAGCCCCATCATACCATGACCTAATAAATTATTACCTGTACAGAAAGTAGCTACTACATCCCTTTTTGGATTCTTGATTTTCTGTGAAACTCAAAGACACTGTGGTATGTAGCATAGTGACAAATGTCCTACCTACACATCTCACCTCCTCCCTGAAATGGCCACAGCATCCCTGCCACTCGCATAACTACACCAGTAACGCTGCATCTGCAAAATATCTGATAATGTTATTTGAAACCAAGGGAATGGTCCTACTGTGCCCCCATGCAGGTGCACTCCAGACTGGCCTGATTAAAAGGGCATGCCCTTCAACAAGTAAATGCCACTAGTCCCAGGATGAAGGAAACTGTCGAGATGCTAAATTTTGAAAATCATACCCAGGCAGTACAAATGCATCTCAGTGTGGTGATTTCCCCATAGTTCTGTTTAAACATGTCTTTCTTGGACATGGAAGTAGAGGGTTTTGAAAGAGCATAATCTTTTAAAGATGTTTATTTCTGAAAGTGCTGTGAAGTATGCATCTCTTGGGCAATAGACTTGCTTTTAATTAAGTATAAATCAGTTTAAAACTATACTGAATCATATTTCTGTAGATGGGCTATTCTCTAGCTTTAGGCAAAATATTACAAACATCTGCTTCGATGTATCTACTGTACATCATCAGTCTACTGTTTTTAATAGTTTTTACTGTATTTTTAAATGGCTCTGACTGGATGAATACTTTGTGATACCTGAAAACAGCTTATGTATACCTGGGGATTTGTTTCGAAGAATGATTATAGCTATGAGAACACAGCTGACAGATATATATACTTCCAATTTTTATAGGTAAGAACCATTTACTATTAAATGTTCAGGGAATACCTAGGACAGAATTGTCCAGACACCAGGCTGTGCTGCTGTCCTCAGTAAAAATCTTAAACTTTACCTTCATGTGCCAGTTGTTTGGGCAGAGAAACACACATTGTGCCATAACACACCAGGTTATTCCTGGTGTGGACAGGACAACGCATCCCTGTGAAAGTGGCTCAGAATCTTCTATTTTCCATTTTCTCTCAACGCATCTAATGTTATATTTAACATTTCAGTAATAGAAGCACAACAACTAAATTGCAAGTTCTTTACAAAGAAAAAGATGAAAGAAAAAAAAAATCCACAGCTTTCAGAGCACATATAAAAATAGTTGAATATCGCAGTACTTGGATTCAAGATAGAAGCAGACTTAAGTCTGGGAGTTTTTCAGACAGAAGGTTTAGGGGTTGTGCCATAGCTCTCTGATTCTCGAGTCCCTCAGTCAGTGATCCAGAAGTAGCCTCAGAAACACACCTTGGGAAGAGGGAGCCCAGAGTCACTTGCGTTATGGCGCACTCGAAGAACAGTATCAGGGAAACAGATATGGTGCAACAGAAGAGCTAATGGAAGAAACAGGTGTCTGCGTGTGTCTTCATTCATATGCATCCACAGGCAGTACTTTATTTACAATCCTTTTGCAGACAGAGATCTTTTTGCACCCACCCTCCATGCCCTCCTCATGCATAAAGACAAAACGAGGCATGTTGATTACTGCTTACCTTTTGCCAGGCAGATAAAAGGGAAATGTATCCAAATATGTATCTGGACATCATCTGGATCAGTTTTACTAATGGTCCAAACTAAAAGTACTGTTTGGAAGAATGGGGAATTAGAGAAAAGAAGGTTTGCAAATGCCTACCTAAACTTTGTGAGCCATGCATAGTTCCACTACATAAATTTTAACTAGAAATAATTATGTGCAATACAAAGTTCCTGACAATTTATGTTTACTTTCCTTTCTTCCTTATTTCCATTACAATGACTGCAAAACAATAGATACTGTAGCCCTAAACCATTTAACTAGTATTTTGGGGAATAGCATCACAACGTATTACACAGTGCACCACACCAAAGCTGTGATAAGGCCTATTAAAGCACATAGTAAAGCACACACCAACCTCAAGAGCTGTTTTTTCCCTTCACTGGTTCACAGTAGACCTGAGAAAGGACTGAAGAAAGGGACAGCCTTTATTCAGATTTTACATTCTCAGTCTCTACACCATGCACTAGCACACACAGAAGTCATGTACTACTTGGTAAAAGAACATAACACAGAAATAAGCCTATTCTATACAAGAAAAAAGGTACACCTAAGAATACATTTAAAACTTGGGCATCTTTTTTTATGTAGATATTGTGTACAAACCATGATACGCTAGTAAATGCCTTGACAGTCGCTTAAATGAAATACACGGTTATGTACTTGTTTAAGAACCTTCATGTTAAACATTCAGACAGGTCTATGGTTTTTGGCCTGAACTGCACAGGACTTCTGCTCTAAAAAAAACCCCTAATTACAGATGTTCTTTTGACAAAGTCGTGTAACTCACACTTTTATACAAAAGTACCAAATTCCCAGTAAAGCCTCCTGACAGATCACCCTTCGTGAGGGCTTATAATTAGTTCATTCTTAACATGTTGTCGTTCCCCCATCCTCCACTATTTTCAAACAACATACCACATACTCCTAAAGTGAGGGCTGAGGGAGGACTTATTTTATGGCACTCAGCCACAGAGCTCAAATAAAAGTCAGCTAATGGCATACGGGCACATCTTCCCGTTTGGGGTTCAGCCTTGCAGGGCAGATAAGACAGTTTAACAAGTGATCGTTCATCAGCAAGAGACAATACAAGAGATAATTTTCAGGGACCTTGCAAACACACAGGTGCATTATCCTGTCCTTCACCCCAGCCAGTTAAGAGAGTCCAACAAGCTTCCTAAGAAAATAGTAACTACCTGTTTCCGAAGTCACTCAATCATACAAGTCTCTGTTTAGATATAAATACCTGCTAATGCACTACACAACTAAGAGCTCTGTGCCCGATTTACCAAAATAATCATTATTGTTGTGGTAATTCATTATAATCCATTCATACCCCCACAAATTCACATGCTGTCTCTCACAGAAAAAAAAAAAAAAAAAGGGTCGTAGTTCATACAAAACACCTGCCCCTATGAGAAACGGCAGTTTTTAAACACTTAAGAAGTTTTGTCATAAACATGTAAGTTCTTACAACTGTATATATTTGTTATACTGTCTAACAATAGGATTTATGTCACAATTTAGAATTCATTCTGGATGTTTCAATTTCTGGATGTCTCTGATGAGATCTTGCTGCATGAGTGTGACTGCTCAGGATTTTCTGAAAATCCAGCTTCAAAACTGCAACTCTCTCCTCTCTTCAAAAATCACTACTAAAAGCATTTGAATTACTTAAAATGTTATTTTTCCAATACAGCAGAAGCTGAGTAAAATACATTTATCAAAATTGGTAGCTATTTGGTTTGAAAAACCCTACCGATTAATGTTGCTATGATGTATTGATTTTTTCCTCAGTGGTTAATAAGGGCTTATGGTTGTAAAAGAGAGAAAAATACTCTCATTGGGTAAAAAAATATAGACTTCTACACTGTCAAAGTATTATTTCCATTTAGCCTCACCGTTCACTAACATATAACCTCAGCAAATTAAGACAAACTGCATTCCTCTGCAGTAGAAGCAGCTTCAAAGTAACAACTGTATTTGGGGCGGGAGGGGGGGAGAGTTTTGAATAAGCCTTTAGATAAGTAAAAGGCAGAAAATAAATAATAAGTTACATTCTTAAAAAGAGGAGTATCTTTTCTTAGGCACCTGCTCGGCACAAAGCACTGGTACAAGACTCTTAATGAATGCTTATGGGAGCTTCTATGTTACAAATATTAAAAGCAATTAACATGCATTTTGAAAAGGTTTTACTAAGTGAAGAAACCACGCCTCTTGTTGTATACCCCCGAGACACCTGAATTTTCCAGGTGAGTTCTGGATAAGCCCAGAATGAACAGAAATTCAGGGACAATGATGGACTTAAAGCTTAGACCACCACTGCGTTTAATGCCTACGTCACACGCATTTCCCGATGTGGGCACCTCGGTCTCACGTGTCTTTTCTGAATATACTTATCCATCACCTAACTGGAAGCACCTGAAAGTGTCTATATATGTTCCAAATGCATCTTCCAAGTAAGTTTAAAGTTCTTCTTCTGGTTGCGCTCAGAAACTCTACAGTTTAAGCACAAGCATCTCAATAACTGTTTTACACAAGCCTGTCTTCATTCACATCATCATCTGAGGGCCCCAATCAGTTGATGAACCTTGAATACCTAAAGCATGCAGAAAACAGCCGAAGGAGGTAGACCTTTCCCTTTTAATTCAGTAGCGCAGTCTCCGGGCCAGCTCCAGAAGATACAGTTTCTCTTCTGCCTCAAGCAATTTACAACTACATATTCCCATCTCCCAGTAGCCCCAGCCACCAGCCAACAGCACATTCTAGTCCCGAGATGAGGGAAAAAGTTGAAATATGGCTCCGTCAGAAGTGTGAGACCTAGGACACACTTTTCCAGGGGGCAACTGGGGCAGCTGCTTCATCAGCCTCAGCTGTTGGGCCTCTAATATTTAGGAACCCAGTTGTTCCATGCATTTCACAGACAGCTCCATCAGCTAAACTTAAGGCATGAATTCTGTCATTGCAGCAATGTGACACCCACCCTTTTGTGGATTTAGTCGTCACTGCCGCCAGTTCAAAACCAAGCGTTTGTAACCAAGCAGGTGCCACCTACTAAAAACATCCAGCAGGTAAATAAGTGAAGGTTTTCAAAAGCACAGGTATTCTTTCATTCTAGTTTACCCTTTCTATTTTTCTCATTTGTCATTTTTATCTTAGTTTTCCTTCTAACCATCTCCTGCACTCATTTATTCACCGAATGGCTCATCTTCCATCATTCATCTTCCTTTTCAACCTTCCTTTCAAAACTCTCCTTTTACCTCCTTTTTCAAGAAGACTACAACTGAAATAGAAAATGACAGAACATTTACACATTGTTTTTGCACTTTCTCAGAAAATGTATGAACTTCTGACTGCCCAGGAAAACAAATGGAAATTATGATGCACTTGTGATTACAAAACAAAAAGTTCTATAAGGCTGAACAGCAGTGAAGTATTCAGCATTTCTAGCCTTTTTTTTAAAAAAAAAAGACTGCATTTATGCTCTTTCTGATAGATTCTTCTGATGGAAAACCACCATGTCTAGACTGATCCCGGTCAAACAAAAATATGAAGGAAAAATGAATATTTAAATAAATATTAAGAGATTCAATAGCTAAATACTGGGGAATAAAAGACAAATATAAAAGCTCAAATTCAGTGTCAAGGGTAACTAAAAGAAAGGATGTAACAGCAATTGAGTGACCCTGGACATTTCTTAGGGAATAATTTAATAAATCTTGTAAATTGCAAAAAGCACTAGGCAGAATGTTACGAAGCTCCACAGAGAATCTTCCAAGAATTCATAACGCAGAAATAATATGCGTTAGCCAACATGAAGATTTAAAGAGCTGTGTATAAGAAAGACCCTTGGTGCCTGAAAGCGAGTATAACATTCGCTATAAAACTAATTAAAGGCCTGTCTCTTTGGTACCTTACTGTAGTGCCCTGCATAGTGGTAAGATCTTGTTGCTTAGGAGGTGAGGTACCACTGAAGATGCTGCACTCCTGTAAGTTTCCTGACTTTGGTATGACAGGAAGAAACTAATCTAAACCAAAGACAATTTGCTAACAGGATTCAGTAAGGATGTTTCAGCAATATCCTTCTGAAATCCAGCAGGAAAAAAAAAGGAAAAAAAAAAAAAAAGAAAAAAAAAGGTCTGTTTAAATGAAAGATAAAGTTCAATATCAGCAAATGGCAGACAGGTGAGTTAGACAAAATTAATAGCATGCAACTGAATTCCCATCTAAGCAGACATCTTTTTGTCAAATTCCGATATTGATAATAATAAACTAAGCACTGCTGCCTTTCTTCAGTTATTAAATTTTGTTTATGGGGCACTAGCACTGGCAAAAAATCATATCACTTAAAGAAAGGAATCCCGAGAAAACATCCAGAGACAGAAAACACTCAGGGAAAAACAAAGATAGGTTAGACTCTGGCAGTCAGTCATCATAAATTTAATATATCTCCCTCTCATCCCTACTAAGGATGAGATAGATTTATTCAAATATTAACAAGGTACTACATTTATATGAGTGTATATAGGTAAGTATACACTGTGATAACAAATACGTGTATAAAATTGTACATAAGATATCTATGTTTCAGCGAACAAAAAATTGCTGCTCAGATGTGTGAAAAACAGAATTCATAACATTATAGATTTCTCGTAGCTTTAAGATGTATACGGATTTACTTGATGTGTGCATACACTTAGAAAAAAGGAAATTCAGTATCCAGCCTGAAAAAAACCTTCATTTTGCCTCTATATTTTACATCTAAAATGCAGCTGCAGAACTAATTACAGACCATTTGAGTTTACAGTGAATTTTCATTTCATATTGTATCAGGTTTGCGTGGCAAGGTTTTGGTAGTGGGGGAGGACAGGGGTGGCTTCTGTGAGAAGCTGCGAGAAGCTTCCCCCACGTCCGACAGAGCCAATGCCAGCCGGCTCCAAGATGGCCCCACCGCTGGCCAAGGCCGAGCCCATCAGTGATGGTGGTAGCGCCTCTGGGGTAACATGTTTAAGAAGGGGGAAAAACTACGCAACAGCAACTGCAGCTGGAGAGAGGAGTGAGAACGTGTGAGAGGAACGACCCTGCGGACACCCAGGGCAGTGCAGGAGGGTGAGGAGGTGCTCCAGGCACCGGAGCAGAGATTGCCCTGCAGCCCCTGGGGAAGACCCTGGTGAGGCAGGCTGTCCCCCTGCAGCCCACGGGGGCTCATGGTGCAGCAGCCAGCCACCCGCAGCTGTGGAGGCCCCCACGCCGGAGCAGGGGAGGAGTGTGAGGAGTCGTCCCCTGAGGAGGAAGGAGCGGCAGAGAGGAGGTGTGAGGGACTGACACAGCCCCCATTGCCCGTCCCCCTGCGCCACTCGGGGGAGGAGGGAGAGAAATGGGGAGGGAAGCTGAGCCCGGCAAGAAGGGAGGGCTGGGGGGAAGGGGTGCTAAGATTTAGTTTTATTTCTCATTACCCTACTCTGATTTGACTGCTAATAAATTAAATTGTTTTTTCTCAAGTAGAGTCTGGTTTGCCAGTGACGGTAATTAGTGAGTGATCTCCCTGTCCTGATCTCAACCCAGAAACTTTTTTTTCATTGTATTTTCTGTCCCCTGTCCAGTTGAGAAGGGGAGTGACAGGGCGGCTTTGGTGGCACTTGGCATCCAGCCAGGGTCAACCCACCACATATATACAACAGCAAAATTTGGCATTCCCTAAGAACTGAATTTCTTAACTACTAAAATTTGCTAATCACAGTGTATACATATACACCATGTGCATGGACAGGAACACATCCTGTGAGATCACCCCCTGTCCTCTCCTCACCCACAGACCAAGGCCACCTGAACGCAACAGTAAAACCAGCCAGCAAACTTCGTATTACAGTTTGACTTTTCTCTGACATTCTTCTTTTTACTGTAGAAAGAAAAAAAGCCAGGTATCATTATAGTCACTCTGAACATTTATGAGGAATAAAGAAAGGGAGGCATCCTCTCACAAATCCTCCCTCCTACCTGTTACTTGGTATCGAACATGATTACTATATGGGCCTGGGCTTCCATTAAATCTTACTAAAGCTCTCTCAAATGAGGTAACACTATGGAAAATGTGATCCTCAGTCTAAAATTAGCTGGCTTTTGATTCATAGAACTGAGTGATAAAACATAATGCATAATTTATTGAAATTCTCACAAAAATCAGCTCAGATTTAAAGATTATCCATTAGACAAAGCTTCAGCATCTAAAAAGATGTCCAAGAACCAATCACCTCCTCATATGGGTTAGCAGGAAAATATAATACACACCTACAGACTTTTCCCTGAAAATGCATACAAATCCTTATATTTTCTCTCTGGAAATCCCAAGTTTCAGCTTCTGAAGAAAAATTTCTAACAGAGGCTCAAAGAGGTTTCAGAAGAAGACTAAGCCGCTCAGCGAGCACCAATGAACTCCATGAAGATACAAACTGATATTTGCTTCCTTGCCTAAGAAGTAAAAGAGATTTTAAAAAAGGATATAATGAGTTACTACTTAAAGTCTCAACTATCACCTGCTTTTACACATCTCAAACTCATTGTAGAACTAGATGCACCAATTAGCCATCTATGCATTCAACAGATATCCATTAGGAAGTTTTCCTGGACAGGCAAAAATGGCAGAAGCCCTCTTTTGAACTGATCTTGACAGCATTTCTTCTGTCAGTATTTTTAAGTTATTGGCTGTCCCTGAATAGATTAGCTTAGTTCCAGAGATTAAGAAATAAGCAGTAGACAAACATTTTTCCCCTGGAATGGATTAGGGCATATATTTCCTATTTGCTGTAGAAGCAATTTGATATAATCCTCTCATTAGAAGTATAGCGTGCAGCTATGGAAATTGTGTACAATGAAAAATGATGCTCTTACACTCTGAGGGAAGGCTCAGCCCTCCAAAATGCTGAGATGGTCTCAGAAGCGCAGAACCTGACCTCTTAGTGCTTTCCATGGCCATTAATGACACTCAGCACCTTGCAAGAGGAAGCTGTAATGCCCTCTCAAATTTGCTACCAAGCTTCATGTCTTTCAATGCTTTCGCACTTCAGAAGGGTTCATCTGCCTTATTGACAGATCTGATTTTCTACAAATCAGTAAAGTATTCAACTGTAGGCCCACTTGTAAAGATATAGATAATTTTGGAGACAGTGACTTTTGTGAGCATTTCCTAGTGCAGCCAATGGGTCATCAAAAAACACTTCACAGATTAAAAAGGCCAAAGTATAAAGAAAAGTTGTATGAGTAAGAGGCACTATGAGCTGTTTTGAAAGCTCACAAAACAGCAGCCAATGACCAAGAACAACATTGCTGGTTAGGAAGGTTAAAAAAGAAACAAACAAAAACTCAACAAAACTTTTCAGTACTCATTCTTAGTGACTCTCATATGGATTTATCTTGGCTCAAATTCTCCGTAACAAAACACTTGAGGTGCTACAATTTAAGTTCAAGGATATATTTGTAATTAAATATGCAAGGCTGATACTATCAACATTTGATCTGCCAGTATGATTTCTTCAGAAACTGAGGAAATAACCTCATCCTCTTCCAAACCTGGAGAAATCTGAACCTGAATCAGTTCCCATGCAAGAGCAGCTAACCAGGTCAGAACCGAGTCAAGCAAAACCTATCTGCATGCCTTCTCTCTACTTGGCTCAGACCTCCTCAGGATGGAGTGCAATAGTAAAGCACTCACCAAACACTGTAAGTGTTTTTTGTATCAGTCCATAAAACATTATTGGGCTAAATCTGGGATTCAGCATCTTATGGCACCTTAACAGACCCAGTTCTAGCAAGGGAAAGGATGAAGGTAAGCCCTAAGCACCACAGAAGCTACCAAAACCTGAGCAAAAATATGACAGCCTCACAACATAGGGAGAAGGTACAGTGGAACAGTATGGACTCTGGAAGAATACAAACACCAATCTCCCGTTGCAAAAATGACTACACAAACAAGGAGGGGAGCAGGCTGGAAGTAACATATGAACACATCTGGGGAAAAAAAAAAGTTTGTCTGATGATGAAGACAAGCTGCCTCTTTTCCCCCTGGGAATTTTGTGTTCCCTTGCTCAAGAAAATGATTTTTTAGCTTGAATAAAAAACTGAACATTTTCATTTTCTCAGTCCCAAGTTATTAGCTGCCATCATTGTGATGAAGTTGCTGTCACTACTGTGGCCTCCCTTACTAAATAGTGAAGAGAAATCCTATTTCAGTAACATAAAAACTTTCTTGAAAGGAATGGTGCTTAATCAGGAGTATATTTATCAGAGGAGAGACTTAAAGTGCTATGCACTCTTTGCTCTTAGCATTGAGTCATTCATTTTCACTTTTTCTTCAAAAAACAAACAAACAAAAAGGAATATTCATCACAGGTGATCTGAACGTGATGTTCCTGAATTACGTACATCCATTTTTCTTGCTGATTCTACTCTTTAATAACCATTCCTTTGTACACTGAACGCATACACAGTTCATCACAAAAAAAAAAAAAACCCAAANAATTAAAAGGAAATCACAAAATCACTCCATGGTAATCAGATGATTTGACTTCAGGACTTTGGAATAGTATTTTATGTTTCAAATTTTTTATACAAGAAAACCCCAAAATGCATGCATTTTAACCGTCCCTTTTCAATGCCTTTTGCTGCATGGCAAGACATGTGTTCTGTCAAAAAAAAATGGGAATTTAGCCACACACGCCCAAAGAAAACTGCAGAAAGGCTAGGAAATTACCTTTCATAAGCTTCAGAGCTTCAGATTAAAAACTACCATATGCCAGCTACAGGAAACATCTCTGTTTTCACCTTCCTTAAGAATAACCTAGGTTTGATCTCTCCTGCCATCATCAGGCAAACCTGCAAGAGGAACAGCCTGCAATGCTACAATGAAATGCATTACTTTACTCTCTCAGCTTAGGTTATTTCACTTACATCAGGGAAAATAAAACAATGCAAGGTAAAATTAAAAGTCGAAGACCAGTATCTGTCAAAATCCATGCACTTATCAACCTCAGTTCATTATGTGGTCAGCTAAGTAGAATTGTTTCATGGAGACATCAATAGTTTTAGCCCGGTCTCTTCATGTTTGGGGTTTTTTTGCCAATTTGGCTAGCTGTTTGAAAAATATCTTCAACTGGCTAAACAGAATTTCAGCTAAGATATATGCTTTAATTATAGGAACTTCAAACAAGTTGCCAACTTGGCTCATACGACAAAAACCTTTCCCAAATTGAATTAGAATATTATGCCATCACCTCATTAGTACTACAGCTAAAATGCATCACTCAGGTCAAAAGAAGCAAATGTATTGAAAGACTTCCACAAAAACACAAAGAAAAACATTTTAATTAATGTAATGAATATCTCAAGAGTTCTAGCAAATTGTCTGATACACAAAGGTGGTAAGTAGCAAAATGTTGGCAAGAGAATAATCCTAGGAGCAATTTTTTTCTTTGCTCTCACTGATTCATTTATTTTTGTTTCTAACAATAGGAGAGGAGCTCATTTTAAGTAGTCTTCTAGGGAGAAAAAAACCCACTTTCCTTCTGTATTTCATTATTTCTGGTTATGATTTCCAGAACTGCCTCATGATTTGGAATGCCTACACTTTTGTAAGTGTCTGCTTTGAAAGATATTAAGGGAACAAGATTTTTAGATCTGATAAGACAATTATGTTTGGGTATCCAAGAAACATAAAGGCACAAAATCATCAGCTTTCATACTGAGTGCCTAAAATTACTTAAATTGATTTGCCTTACTCCCAAATGACTAATGATCTACAGAAAGTGGTTTGAAATGTTGAGAAAAGTTCTAAAAAAAATAAAAGCAGAAGTCTAAAACTGATACAGAACAAAAAAAAATCAGCAAGGTTTCAAAGAGTTATTCCTGTTCACCTGAGGCAGGCTTTGCAGTCAATCTCAGGAACACTGATGCATCAGTGGTTCAAACTCTGATNTGATGTGGTGTAACCCAGGAGGCAGCTGAACACCGCACAGCCACTTGCTTGCTCCCTCTGCCAGTGGGATGGGGGAGAGAATCAGGAAAAAGAGCAAAACCCATTGGCTGAGATAAAGGCAGTTTAAAAGGACAGCAGAGGAAGAGAAAATAATTATAATAATGATAAAAGAATATGCAAAGCAAGTGATGCCCAATGCCATTGCTCCCCACCCGCTGAGCGATGCCCAGCCTGGCCCCGAGCAGCGATCGCTGCCCCCCGGCCAACTCCCCCCAGTTTCTATAGGGAGCGTGACGCC
>VZTL01043290.1:13445-34185 GCA_013400535.1 Scopus umbretta
TGTTTGGGGTTTTTTTGCCAATTTGGCTAGCTGTTTGAAAAATATCTTCAACTGGCTAAACAGAATTTCAGCTAAGATATATGCTTTAATTATAGGAACTTCAAACAAGTTGCCAACTTGGCTCATACGACAAAAACCTTTCCCAAATTGAATTAGAATATTATGCCATCACCTCATTAGTACTACAGCTAAAATGCATCACTCAGGTCAAAAGAAGCAAATGTATTGAAAGACTTCCACAAAAACACAAAGAAAAACATTTTAATTAATGTAATGAATATCTCAAGAGTTCTAGCAAATTGTCTGATACACAAAGGTGGTAAGTAGCAAAATGTTGGCAAGAGAATAATCCTAGGAGCAATTTTTTTCTTTGCTCTCACTGATTCATTTATTTTTGTTTCTAACAATAGGAGAGGAGCTCATTTTAAGTAGTCTTCTAGGGAGAAAAAAACCCACTTTCCTTCTGTATTTCATTATTTCTGGTTATGATTTCCAGAACTGCCTCATGATTTGGAATGCCTACACTTTTGTAAGTGTCTGCTTTGAAAGATATTAAGGGAACAAGATTTTTAGATCTGATAAGACAATTATGTTTGGGTATCCAAGAAACATAAAGGCACAAAATCATCAGCTTTCATACTGAGTGCCTAAAATTACTTAAATTGATTTGCCTTACTCCCAAATGACTAATGATCTACAGAAAGTGGTTTGAAATGTTGAGAAAAGTTCTAAAAAAAATAAAAGCAGAAGTCTAAAACTGATACAGAACAAAAAAAAATCAGCAAGGTTTCAAAGAGTTATTCCTGTTCACCTGAGGCAGGCTTTGCAGTCAATCTCAGGAACACTGATGCATCAGTGGTTCAAACTCTGATATTTCCTACAAGCTAATGTACAGAAGTACCATTTTCTAAAGTGTAATTGCATAAAGCATTTCTAAAAGAGAAATAGAAGACTTTCAGGTTATCTATCAAAGGAAATCTAGTGAGAAATAAAATGTACTTGGTTGAAAATGAGGAGATTCTGTCATTTTAGGCACCACTGCCCTCTTCAGTCAGGCAAACATCAATTTCATTCACTTTGTTTAGAGAACTTTGCCTGATGATTTGCCACCAAAATACTGAAAAGGCAACCTTTATTTTTACTTTAGGGAACATTTTTCTCATAACAGCAAGATGTGATGTGGCATTTCATTAAAATACCAAAAATAAATATTTTGCTGTATTGCCATGGCTGATTTGACACATGGTTGAGGTGCATGTATATTATGAAGATAACATAGAGTTGTTTACATACTTAACATTTCCTCTCATTCATGTACAGATTTGAGAAAAATGCTTCTTTTATATAGAAAGACGGCATTGCAAAGGAAACAAGGCACTCATGGTTTTCATTCACTTCATATTTGGTAGAGCTACTAAAGAATCACATACCTTAAAAGCAAGACTTCAATAAACTTGTAACAACTGGTTAATGAAGATAAAATCTTATATATATAAAATAGTTCTTAAAAAGTCAGCACATCTTTCATGGTATTCCCTAGGGAGTATGCAATAATGCATGACTAACACTGGGAATTTTTCTTAACGTGAAAATACACACTTTGCAAGCAAAATCTCACACCTGAGATTTGAAAGTTTCCAGGTACACCAGGATAAAAAGGCATCACTGAAAATCCAAACAGTCCAAATAGAGGTCTGGATGTCAGGAGGCTCTTAATTCAGTCGTCGTTTTTCTTACTCACATCGAATCTTGATTTAAGATACAGCCAATCCTTCATCACAAGGCAGCATGAGAGTAAACACTAGGTAAAACCTTCCTTTTTTCCCAATAGAAAGAAAAGCCATTTTACTTCTCTGAGCTTAATTTTTTTTTTGTAAAATTGGAATATGCTGTATTAATTATCATCATTTTGTCATTCATTTTTCATCTCTCCACTTTCAGAGATGGAGAAAATTCAGCTATTATTTAGAAGCATGTCATACTAAGAAGGGACTTCTACCTAAGATTCTGAGCAACCTTGAAACAAATCATTAGAGCAAAAATAAAACTGCACAGCAGCTTATCTCCAAGAGCCAGCGGAACATGAAATCCAACAAAACACTCCCTCTCATGCAGATCTAATTCCCCAATATCTCCTTCTGCAGTAAGCTATCCAGATAGACATATCACCATGCTTGGCACGGAAGTCAATAGGCTGTAGCTATATCAGATCCTATTTCAGAGGTGCAGGAATTATAGAAGCAGTACACTTAACGGCATCAGGCTTCAGAAAGCACAATATTCATCCTATGTGCTTAAATTTGCATATGGGAGAATAAAGGCTTCAAATCATCTCATTAGAGCCCATTATAGGAAGTTACCACCTCTACCAGCAAACTTTGGAGAGTTCTTGCACTTTCCTTCCAAAAAATGAATCACATTTTCACTGGCCGTGGATGGCTTCTCTGAGTTGCAGACGAAGGTCCAGAAGCATTAAAGCTGTCCACCTGCCTTCATTCTAAAACAGATTTTTAATTCAACTACTTATCTTAAAAAGTTGGCTTGGACCTAGAAGCAACACAGAAGTATTTTGTGTTGTGCTAACTGCAAATGTTACTAATTTCCTTACCACAAATTACAAGCTCAGGTACCTCAGAACTCCGTACAATGCTCGCTTAGACAAGCTCAGACAAGCCGGTTCAGATTCAGCAGCACAAGCTCAAAGTCCAGTCCTGTAGGATACAGCTACCCCTCCAGGAAGCCATTCAGGTACCTCCCAGCTCTGGTAAGGCTTTTAGCTTTTGTGCCACACTGTATGAACACAGCAAACCCAAGCTGATTGACCCTACGTATGCACATGGCATGATGCTCTTAAGCCAAAAAGTCATTCAGACCGCAGGGGAAACAATGTACAGATGCATTGGCAGGTTCCAGAATCGCAGATACACTACTTGTAGTAACTAGGATCAAAAATGAGCTGTCGTGTAGCCTGCTGAGGCAGTTTAAGTGTGAATGCCTATGAAGGGAACTGGTGACCATTCCTCAACCTTTTCCACTTGGGAGTCAGATGCACAAAAATTTTAGTTGCAGTCTGGTGCAAACAATGAAAACACAAGTAGACTGTGAACCTTTAACCCTTTTAGTCCTGCATACCTCTTTTTTTCAGTAAGGCATCTGTTTGGTAGCTTTCTTTTATATGCTTAATTCATTAAGATGCACTGCAGGGCACATTTTTTTCCATCTGTCAGGAATATTAGGCAACAAGCAAGTAGGTAATTAATGTTAAGATAAACCCCTATGTGAGTGAAATACTTTTTCTTTTGGTTTCATCACAGCTGCATCTGTATTTAATAGATTTTAAAATTGCATCTCTGTCTGGCTCATTTATCTCCCTTTCTCCCCTTCTTCTTTCCAATGACTTGTTCCACAGTTCTGACTACTGACTGAACACATCTCTCTCTCTCTACTCTCCCACCATTTTTTACATGTAAAATATGGGTAGGACAAGATAAAAGATCAATTAGGATATGATTTCAAGAGAGCCAACACAGCATTCACGCAAGATGGTAAAAAAGAAAATATTATTCTTTAATGGTTCAACTGAATATCCATTTGTGATTTCTATGACAGAAGAAAGTTAACAGCTTCAGAAGATAAAGCACATCTAACCTATGGATCTAGTTATCATTCCAAATTGTAAAAAGCTGTTAAGCACACTTGCACTCCCCTGCACATGCCTTTGTACACCCTAAACCAAGCCTTCATCTACTTTGGGTATTTGTAGGCTGTAAAGTTTGGATAGGCTTCTGCATGACACAAACAGCTTTGTAAAAAGAAAAAAAAAAAAAAATTACAGCGAAAATTTTTTAGAAATTGGAAACAGTAGTACCTGTACTCTTTTTGTCTTTGTGGTCCATCACACTATGCCCACCAGTAAAAATACTCAATAAACACATTTCAAGAAAAACTTCCCAAACAACTTTACAACCCTGAAACCATACATAAGTCTGAAGCTTCAGAATTATTTCATTTCAAAAAAGAGTACATAAAAGAAAGGCTTTTTTGCCATTATTCTGTCTCTAACAACATTTTAGAAACCAGCAATAAAGTCAGAACTGTTTCAAGTTATTCACTGAGAATCTGAAAGAGGGCTAAGTGAATTGTGTTCTTAATCATCATGTTTTACCTAGATCAATAAAGTTGATCTAGTCTGAATTTCAAACAATAGCTTATCTGTAGTTCAGTTTCCTCTTTTTCACTGAAACTAAATGCATAGAAGATATTGCTCGTATTTACTTGGCAATGCACGGGGCTACGTAAGACCACAGGAAATGACTGGCAGGGCCGGATCAATGGATAATCCAGCACCTATTTCTTCAGTCTTCAACAGTGGCAAGAGGAGATGTCATCTGGGGAGCCAACACAAGCCTAGGTCACATTCTGTAGTCACTCCCCTGCAGAAATCCACTCCACAGAAATCCACAGCCCTTGTACTAGAAAGATTATTTGCCCTCAAAATTATTTGCCTTCATTCTTGAGGCTGCAAATTTAATTTTGCAGCAGGCTGGTTCCCTCACTGTTGCCCCCCTCTCCATAGCATCATTGCCAGCATATCTGACTGCATCCTGCATTTCCCTCCATAGTTGCTTCTCTGTCAATTCTTCCATACGAGTTGACAGGGCCAGTCTTCATCGTTACTTCCCACCTCTCCTCTCCAGCTCCTGGGATTGCCTAATAGCTCCACAGTTTTCTGCACAGCACAGGAGGGGCTTGCTGGAGAGCAGGACAGAGAACACCTGCAGCAAGGCCAGGGCTAGCAGGGCGGGTGCTCAGCCCCCATGCTCTGTGCATCGGCAGACTGTCGCAGAAGCTGCCCTGTGGACCAGAAAGAATCCCACTGGATTCTTCTCACCCTCACCTGTTGTCATGAGTTTGCCACCCCTCTCAGACTGGAACTTCACACCAACAACTTCTTCGCTTGTTCCTAAAGACAATCTTTCTAAAATTAGTAGCAAAGGGAAGGCAAGGACCTATTAAAAGTTTTCACTGTTTGCAAATTCTCTTAGTAGTAGACATTTCGTCATTGCTAAGTAGAATTACAGAACTCGTGTGTTTTTGACAAACCTATTTGATTTTAGCTTCAGACCAGATTTTCAAAGTGGTTAGGTGCATGAATGATTCACATGTGTGCCTAAGAGGATTATCAGACATATCTAGACAGAGTTTGAAATCAGCAGGAAAAAAAGAATTAGATGCTTTTTTGAAAGCCTATTCTCATCCTTTATCTCATAAAGATTTTTTGGCCTGTCTTTATCATTCAACATTATAGATTTATCATCTAAAGTCTTGCTCACTTTGTGATCAATAACTGTTTTTCTAGCACTGAAATGAAAAGCAAGTTTCTTCCTATATTACAAGTGTACACAAATACGTGACGCACTCCCATACCAACATAACTACATGACTGGGAATGCCAACAACTTTTCCTCATTGATTGGAGATGAAGATACGTATACACACACACTTTACGAAGAAAATCCTTTTTATTTAATCCTTCTTTGTATTTTTGCTTTTGATTATATTTTCATTTCAAAATTCATACCACAGCAAAGACTATACCTCCTATTTATGTTATTCCTTAAGACAAGGGTGCGCATGTCAGTTAGCTCCAAAAATGTGTTTTGGAAAAGCCAGAAGCAGTATTATAAATGCCACTTTTTAAGTAGCCACCGACTGAACGATGATAGCAGATTTTGAAAGCACTACATAGCAAGCTACAGATATCTACAGCAAGGGTGGAAGCACTTAGGAGGTAAGAGGGAAGTAGATTACGGAGTGTTAATGTTGTTTCAAATGACATGACAAACCTGCCATGAAACTTTTGACCCTGTACGCTTTCTGGAAACTGGACAGAAGCACAGGTTAACAGCAGCTTTTAACAAATGCTGCCTGAAGAATTCTGGCTGCATCACTCTCCTGGTTTCGGCTGGGATAGAGTTAATCTTCTTCCCAGTAGCTGGCACAGTGCTGTGTGTTGGATTTGGGATGAGATATATCTCCCTATAGAAACTGTGGGGAGTTGGCCGGGGGGCAGCGATCGCTGCTCGGGGATGGGCTGGGCATCGCTCAGCGGGTGGGGAGCAACGGCATTGGGCATCACTTGCTTTGTACATTCTTTTATCATTGCTATTATTTTCTCTTCCTCTGCTGTCCTATTAAACTGCCTTTATCTCAACCCATGAGTTCAGATTTTTTCCTGATTCTCTCCCCCATCCCACCATAGTGGGGAGGGTGAGCGAGTAGCTGTGTGATCCTTAGCTGCCTTCGGGTTAAACTACAACAATCATACACCAGAATAAAAATCGTTAACACAAAATATCTGTGAAATTTCATCTAGAAAATCCACTCACAGTGATCACCCACACTCAACAGGTACCTTTCAATTTACCTTCCTGCAAACACACATTTAGCTCTGTGCCCTCAAAAATAAGAAACGTGAAGACAGGGAAAGATTAAAGCAAAAAGCAAGACTTCTGTTCAGGAGGGAAACTACATGAAATGCAAAAATTTATTAACAATTGCATCAGGAAGTTCTTTCTGGCATATATGTAGAACAAAGACAGCATTTCGTGAATGGATCAGCTAGCCCAGGTTTGTCTGTGGGGAGAGAAAGTCAATCGTTGAAAATTTGGCTCCTCAGAGGGTTCATTCATGCCTACACTGAGGAAAAAAAAATAACAGGGGAGGCTGAAGGTTGGCAGGATGGGATTAAAAGCGATGCTTATGGCTGTCTGATACTGTGGCCTGGCACTCCTCCCAGCGCAATATAAAGGTAAATATAAATCATATTTTTGGCCTGCATCGTGCAAAATAGCACTGTTAAAGCTCAGTTCCATCTTGCTCCTGTCCTGAAACGTTTCTCAGGCAGAAGTAAAACATGTAAATCTGCTACAGCACCTAGCTTAGCGTTCCAAATTCATGTCTAGCTACAAAGCCCTGCACCTCTGCCAGAGGTTGTTACCGACGCAGATTGGTTAGTTCAACTACCTAAGTCTGTGAGTGCAGGTAGGCTTCTTCAATCTCCTGCACCTTCAACAGCCTATCTTACGTCCAGTTGTAACAATGGGTCTTAAAATTAGGAGACACTGCCACTGATGGGCAGGGAGATTCCATATTACAACACAGATCAGAACCATGCTCTGTTTTGAAAGGGATGCAGAACACCAAAAGGGACACTTTTGAAAGGGACAGTGTAAGTAACAGTGGAGTCCAGTACAAATGTTAGGTAGCATACAAATTAGCTAAGATTGCTGTTTAATGCATGGTCTACTTACTTTACATGTAAATCTCTCGACATTGCAAGGTTTAAGAGTACAAGGCTTATCTCAAATTATGGACATGATCCATTGCCTTCATAAAATGGCTGCAAATAATTGATCACGTACAAGCAGACCACCTGTACATAAAGAGCTGAGTTACTCAGAGCACGAGTAGGGGCCTTTTTTCCGGCGTTTCTGTGTATCCGTCACCTCAGAAACCCAAAAGCAGAAGGGATAGAAAGTGACGTGCGAAGCAGCAGCATTATATACTGCTGCTCTGATGCTTTTAAAGTTACTCTGCCACCAAAATAAGTACAACTATAAGGTCATTTCTGACATCATCAGTAAGAACAGCAAATGAATTAACTCAGCAAAAGCAGCCTGCACATAGCTGGGCCACAGCCACTGACTGGTGGTGTAGTAAGAACTGACCACCAACTTTGTGAGCATCTACAATAGCCGTTAAATTAACATAAACCGATTTTAAAGGAACTGTTTTACATTCATCAGTGTACACTTCCAACATTGACGAGATCCCTGCTTACGTAAGATGTTGTCCTTGCTCCCTAACACAAGTACCAACAGTTCGACTGTCCACCGCCTTACAGTCATAATCAGAAAACAACATCAGGAAAGATATGTATGCGTACAATGTAGCTGAAGGTATGCCTACAGCTGGTACAGACATTTCCAAGATATTTTCAACCTACCTAAATTTGGTACAGCTGGCAGAAAAGTGTTGACACGAGGAACTGCAGCTGGGCCAACTGCCCAAGTGCATACAAATTCTCAGGAAAGTTTTGGCAGCCATAATGGGGACAGGGGCAAGGTTGCTGCTGTCACCAGAGACACACACCACTTAGCAAGCTGCAGTCAAAGATGTGAGTAAACTTTACGTGGACTAAAGTATAAACTTATCTTCACTGAACATTGGGTGCAAGGCAAGGACTGAATCCACTGCACATTAAAAACACCAATGAAACTATAGGTCTCGTATACAGAGTTTCACAGAGCTGGTTTTCATGCAACTCACACGTCAGCAGATGTTCATTTTGGCAGAGAGATCATTGCAATGGTCTGCTGTTAATAGTCAATTACAAATCTCAAAAAACGTCAAGACAGCCATCAATACAACCTATAGAGACCTATTATTTTTGCATGACGACTGTTACAATTCTACTCCTGTAATGTAATCTTTTAGATGCAAATCTGTTTTTCCAGTCATACAAGGTCATTTCCTCTGAAAATGGACTGATTGTGCTATATACAGAGTTTAGGAATGAGAAACACTTCTCAGAATTATGGAGATAGTATTTCCTAATCATTTGGGTCTAGTTTCCTTATAGAAAGAGTAATTGGCAATTATTCCAAACTGGTAATTTGGCTCCATAGAGACTAATGATATTCTTTTTTTTTTTTTTTTTAAATAGTCCAGTGTGTTGCAGGAGGTTTATTACAGACAAAAACAAGACAAAAATTGCTCATTTAGAAATAAAATTCTATCAGACTTTCATATGTTGATCTGCTTAAACCAGAAAAATATTTATCTAGTCTAAGGGTGAACACTCAAAACATTTCCAGACAAATAGTTGTCCTTTTCTTAAAAGAGGAATTAAACTCTGTGTTGTGTCTTCCACAAAATACATTGATTTTATTCCCAAAGTTAATGTATGTTCTCATCAAAACAACTTCTATGATTGAAAACCATTTACATCATAGGGAAAAACACAAGCTCTTGGAAGCATGGACCTTTAAATATGAGGATGTCTGATGTTGTGGTCTTTTGAAATAGATCTGTTGCCTAACATAATGAATCATCATAGTTTCTGGGAGCCTGGAAACACCACAAGGTAACTGACATACATCACAGGGCAAATAAATAAATCTGGAAGTTTCCTTTTGCACCACTGTAAAATGATATATAATGACGTTTAGAATCAATAAGCCTAAAACCCAAAAATATGAAGGAATCTTAAGATCCAGAGTTGAACAGTACAATCCTGTATAAATCTGTCACCATGCAGAAATAAAAAAGCTAACTCCAAATGAGAGGAATGCCTATTAGCTCAAGCGCTACACCAGGCTAACACAGATGATTCCCAGGCAAAAACAGTACCTTCACACAGCTCTGCTTGGTGCCATGTAGACACAACTTGGCTGAGGCTCTCTCAAGAACAGCTGAAAATGCTCTGCTACAGAACTATAATCTGATGAAAATTTGTCTTTACTAGTGAAGATCTCAAGTAGCCAATGGGTAATTTCCAGTAAGCTAGTTGTGTTAAAATTGTTTATATTTTTCTTCCATTTGCTTTTTTCTCAAATAAATAATTTTTTTTTGCTCTGCAAAAGCCTAGCGTGCAATGGTCATCTCTACCACTACTCTTGAGGGAACACAGACCTGCAAGACGTGAGGTAAGGTCATATTTACTGCAGTAATCACAGCAAACTGAAAAGGATCAGGAGCTTTATATCCAGTCAGGAGGCACAAAGAAATGAGTGACTACTCTGTAAATCACAGAATCGTGGAAGACAGATGGAAGGAGTTTCAGAGGTCACCTAAGGCATCTCCTTGCCCAACAGCATGGAAAATGACATGCATTCTCATACAAAACTTATTTACCCTGTTCTTAAAATCTTCTACACTTGTCATGACTGGAGGCCTGCAACTGGATGATCTCTCTTCAGAGATCTTGTTAATTCCAAAACAGTGACAAAAACAAAAAGATTATGAAAGAAAGGTTGCAGAAAAAAATCACTGCAAAGGAATGAAGCCTGCACAGTTTTAAGCTTCTTGGTTTGTTTTTTTTTTTTAAATACTTCCCAGCTTTTATTCTTCTCTTACATTTGTTCTTTGGGAGGCTCCGAGTTGGGATGTCTAGGGACAATACTAGTCAAACTATGGCAACCAGCGCTGCAAAGAACTGAAGAGTATTCAGTTTACTTATGTTTATTGATAGACTGGGTGTTTTAGGGATCTAAATCTATATAGTGAATGAAAAATTTAGTTCCTTGCTTAAATACTCCAAACAAAACTCTCTGTCTCGTTACACCAACTATACAGGAAGATCCACATTGTTTTAGTTGTGGTCTTACTGTGATTCAAAATCCATCTGCTTTTAATACTCAGACTCTTAAACTAAAACAGGTGCCACCCCTGCAAACCAGAAATTTGTTCGTGTTTACCTTCCTTCATCCAGTGCTGCCCCAAGGTCATCCCCAATAGCATGGCAGCACAGAACAGAATCAGTCCCAGCTTTTGGTCCTAGGTATGCCTATCTCCAGCAGAACAGAACCAGAAAGAAAACAAATGCCTACAGAGAAATGAGTCTGTGTAGATGTAGGTGCTCTGTGCATGTGAGTGAAGAAGAGGGGAACTAGATTATTACATTTAGGACAAGGATGAGCTGTCATTGTTTCAGGCAGACAGAGAAAACCTATTTGAAAAGAAACTAAAGCTCGGGGCGGGAGGGTAATCTCTCCACGTAATTGCAATTTTCCTACTTGTGATATTCCCCCTCTCTGAGAATCACTGCCATAATAGTGACAAGTTTCTATGACTCAGTGCATGACTTACATTTATGCTTATGAAGTGCTCTCTGTAAAACAACATTCACTTATTTCCCAGCAAACACATTTAGGCTCCATAAAATGTGTATGCATTTCTTCCTTCGAGAGGGGAGGGATAAAATATTTAGACTGGTTTTTAAATCCATTGCTTTTTCTTCTTCCCTCCTTTTCTCCCAGTGCAGCTAATAAAATAATCATTCCTTGCTGTGTCTCTCTCAATAAAATACTAAGTAAAATCAAAAAATCAACCTGCTCATATCATGAAACAAAATATAATGCAGATGTCATGCACATAGCTAATCTTACCGAAGTAATGTTGCTCAAGCAGATACCACCAGCCACACTAGATACGCACATTTCCAACATACTGCCTGAGCTATTTAGTATCATTATCACTTCCTCAGGCATCCAGATAAACAAGCATGCATCAAAACCAGACCTTTAAAAGGTTCAGAAATTAAACTGATTAAAAATCCTACTGACTCACCGGCTGCCTGTCCCACTGACAGTGGAACAAGGATTTCACCTCAAAGCTTTACCTACCCACTGTAATATATGAAGTACATTTTTAAGGTTAGTTTACTATTCTGAATTTCTTTGGCCATTAGCAGTATGCCAATATCATTACATTTTACTTGCCCACTGGAACTTACTGATAGAAATAAAGATGAATAACGTACCAGTCAGATAACCTGCAATTATTGGAATTATCTCTAGACCAAGGTCCTACACACCACGAGATATTTCTAGACCCTATGCGGTGTAAATTCTAAACTGTAACAGCCTTTGAAAGAAAAATAAGTGGATCCATGCTATATTATGCCTACCATCAAAATGTATCTCTTGAAAATAAACTATCACTATTCTACAAACACAAGTTTATCTAAGAGGCACATATTTCTCTTATTAGCTGGAAATCATCTCAGAAATTGAATGTTTTGAGTAAGATCTTGCCAGCACTGGCAAAATTCTCATCAATTCAAAAGGGTCCAGGACTTGTATTTTTTTCCAGTCTGTTTTTCTCCTACACTTGCTGCTAAAATTACTTTACAAGGCAGTCACTTGCAATCAGTTTTCACCCCTTAATCTGGGAAAATTCCCTTGTTCTTAGTAAATTCTTTTGGAGGTTCAAATTCCTGAACTAAGGAAACCCCAGAATTTTGCCCTACGTATCTTGGATGAGTTACCAATTAACTCCCAAATGCCTGCAAACCTTTTGCAGCCAACTTGACAGGGTTTCTCTCCTCACTTCAAAAAAAAAAAAAAACTTCTCACTTCCAGCCCATGCACTCAAACATAAAACACAGCATAAAGACTGTGAGCAAGAATCTCAGCTAGCATTATGCAGACTGCTTGACTGTCAGTGCACTGATCTATAGCATTTAAAGGCTCACACCACAGCCACTGTGCTCAAAACAGTAGCCATATTGCTTCCTAGCAGCATGCAAACTGACAAGAATATGGTTGCAGTCTTTACTTTTGTAAATAAACCAGTAAAATCCTTTATGACCACACAGACCTACTGTGACTTTAGTCCAGTTTATGCACAATCATAATTTTAAGGTGTTTACGACAATGAGCAATTTCATACTTAACACCACATATAAGTGTCAGCAGCACACCCTCTTGAGAAAGAAAACATCCAAAAGGATATGATGAAATATGGGAACACTTCCTCATGCCAGTAATTTTTGTTGCATCTTTAAAAACAGATTATTTGTGTCATGGGGCAATTACACTTACATACAAACAGTTCTGATGTCTTCCCTTTAGCCCAAGGAATCTGGCTTTTGTTATTTTCTCATTTTTCTGCATCTTGCCTTCTTCAAGAAAAGCTTCCTCCCTTTTTCATGCTGTGCCTGATCTCATTTTCTATTCTTTTGTTTATTTTTTAAGTCATTCAAACTTCATTTCCAGAAGCAAAAAGCTTGTGGAATGCATATTATCAATGTTATGCTAAGACACCAAAGCTAGTCTATAAAAATAAAGAATTAAACATAGCCCTAATGTTGAAAATATTTAAACCATAAATAACAGCTTTAAAAATGTGTAAAGCAAAAATGGAGCACCATTCCAATAAATTAGCAAAAAGGACCCATTACAGTTATAAAATAGCAAAGCACAATTTGTTTAACACAAAATCAGTAAAACCAGCTGGAGATGTTATTTACAAGCTCCTTAAGTGTCCAACATTTTTCTTTGAAATCTAGTTTTGCTGAAGCTAAACCTACATGAAAAAAAGGTAAAAGAAGGGTAATAATTATTTGTTATCTTTCTCCTCTGTCCTTGCTGTTAATTGAATATCCTCTGGCTAAGGAAAACAGTCTGGAAATATCAATTCAGTCACACTTAATTTTGTTGAGAACTGTGAAATGTAAATGCAAAACAAACATTAAAAAAAATCAAGCCACAAAGAAGGATTTGGCCATTTAAGGATAGTTGGTGATAGTATCTTCTCTGTTGCCTTTAACATTAATTTCCTCTCCGTTATAAGAATTTTACTTGTATTAGCTCTCACACCCTAGCAATTCTTTGTCTCTCCTTCCCTCCTGATATAAAAGCTGAGATCCACTATGTAATTAAAATAGGTTAAAATGACCAAGAAATAATTTCTTCAAACAAAGTTTGGCTATTTTTTACGTGGTTAGGCAACATTCAGAACCATGAGTATTTTTCCCCCAACAGGTCTGTTTCTGTACCTTCCTCACTTAGTCAATCTGATCCATTCCCTAGGCTTACAGAAACTCGTATCTATTTTTAAACCTTGATTAATCCCCAAACAAACAACTAATACTGAGAGCACCTGTTAATTCAAGGTCAAAAATATTACAATCATAAACCCATGGTATTCTGATGTCAAATGAAAATAGAGAAGGAGAAGCATGTAGACATGTAACAAAAAATCACTAAGGGATCTAAGTAACACACATTCATAAATTTATAGTAATGCTATGGAATACTTTTACAATTAATTAAATTCATATAATTTATTCTGTCCTGTCAGTGGGCACCGCTGAAAAGAGCCTGGCTCCTTCTTCTTTGCACCCTCTCTTCGGGTATTTTTACACAGTTTCCCCCTGAGCCTTCTCATCTCCAGTCTAAGCAATCCTGGCTCTCTCAGGCTTTCCTCGTAGAAGAGATGCTCCAGTCCCTTCATCGCCATCATCATGGACCTCTGCTGGACGCTCTCCAGCATGTCCACATCTCTCTTGTACTGAGGATATGCACACATGTATCATTTTAGCACTGGGGAAAGTCTCACATTATTTCAAGTTGACTTTAAAAACATACTTTTATTTCCTTACCCCACCCCACCATTATTCTGCACAAAGTGACAAATCTGTAAAACAGCCATTTGCAGAAATACTTGTAACCTATGAATGACTTATCAGAGTTACTTCAAAACTTCTAAAAATATTTCAGTAGTCAAGGAAGAAAGGTTTTGGATTTAATTCTTCTGTATAACTCACACATAATGTGAATAAATCTATACCAAAACACAAAATTCAACTCAACTGTATTTACAGTGCTGCTTTCTCTGCATGTTCAGAGTGATTAAAGAAAACAACAACTGATGTCCATCCAGATGGCAAAATGCATCTCATGCTGACTGAGGCACATCTTGCTTTGTATGTAAAAGAGCATCCACAGATATTGAGCTTCCCAGCACCGAGTTTTAGGAAAGAATCACCTTCCACAACTAGGCAGACAAGACTCAGGTTGGTCTTCCTCATTTTGACAACCATGCCAAAGATGCAGACTGACTCAGACTTACAGATTTAGGCTGAATACAAATTTAAATACTGCAGCTGATTTCATATTACATGAGCAAAACTCCATGGCAGCATGACAGCAAGCTACACTTGGTGAACCTTTTCAGAAAGTTTTTGCGAATGAAGCTACCACACATCCCCTACTTCCTCTCTCCGTTACATCTGGGATTCTAGGTAAACAGCCTGGTAAGCAGCATGTTCTTCTCATCACCCCAGAAGAGCAAGAACGCTGCTTCCTACCCTGAAGCTGTCTTCTCTTTCAGCACACCGTGGCAGAAATGACCTTCTGATCTCAAGCCTACTCATGCCAGTTTCAAAAAGGAGGCTCCTGCCAATGGCTGAAGCAACTGAATACCGGGCAACTGGTGTAATTGGACAAAGTTGTTGATATGACCAGGAAATTTTGCAGTTGCGTGGGTCAGTCAAGCATGAGCTGAAGACACTCATGGTTAGACCAGAAGCAGTCATGAACATGCCTTACACCAGCCTGGCACTCAGCTGTCTCTCTACCACTTCAAAAGTTAATAGTAAGATTCTCTCTCTCATCCCACAATGTAAATGTACTTCTGGGATGCTTATTCTGCATCATTTGCAAACAACTACAAGAAAAGGTGCAGACACAGCAGCGGTATATGTATAGGTATCAAAATGACAAGGAAAAGAACAGTCTAATTACACTGTACAAAAGCCACTTCAAAAACACAGTGTGGCACATGCAGCATACATTTAGGAGGTCCCTGTGATTATGGTGGTACATGCTGTTGAGGCAACATTCAAAAGAGCTTACATGCAAAATTGTTTGCAAGCAGCGCTGCTGAAGAATACAAATGGAAATAGTTTGCAGGCTGCCATTCTTTCTTTGAAAAAGTAACCTTAATTTTCAAGCAAAACTGAAGAAATGTCCAATTGCTATGCTGTTATTATTATTTACATTTCAGGAGATGTGTACTATCACCTAGCTGTGAAACCATAATTCTGAAGAATATCATCAAGTTCAGAATCTTTACTTGGGTGTATATGAAGAGAATTTGTACACACTTATCAGTATATTCCTATTAAAAAGACATTATTTGTAACAAAAATATTCAGTTTATTTTCTAACATGGTGTGGAATAGTTGCTTTGCAGCACAGAGCACGCTTTTTGAACACCCAAATAAAATAATGGCTAAAGTATACAACTAAGTTATTCCCATGGTTACAGTCAGAGGCTGAGATAAATTTTATCACTTTCATGCTTACATTTGCATAATTACAGCTACATATTACATGCTTTATCATGTATGCCAGGTTGGCTTAATCCACACTGTCGTCTTTCACTTGTTTCCTCCCTTGGAATCAAGATGAACTAGTTTACTTACTTTTTTAGACTTTTAATTCTCTACCTGAGTTTAAAATGATCAAAGAACATTTTGGATGTGTGTGGGGAAACCACATGATGTGCTGATGATTGGTTTTTTTGAACTACCTAATTTCAGCAAAGACTGACACTGGTAGAGAATTTAACTTGTATAGATCTACACTGAGAGTACTTTACACAGCTCTTCTATATTTTCTAAAGATACCAATTAGTTTAAGTATAAACTGCCAGCTTACAAACCACTATCAAGAAAGTTCTTTTCCCCACTGAACTTCAAACAGTTCATAGATGGCATTATGCCATTTATATAAAGCATTACGTAAAAGCACATCATTTTGAGAACAATTTTTATTCTAGCACAGAGTATTTATCACAGACTTGATACAAAATTACAAGAAATAGACTTACAGTGGTTTTCTTCCCGCTGATAACAAAAAATGATTATGAATTCAAGTCTTACAGTGGTCAGTACAGGATCCTTAAATGAGATGAAAAACAAAGTAATATTTACCAAGTACCGTATGATGTACGTATTTATGTATATACATGTAACAGGCAGGAGAATAACAGAACAAACATGAGTGGGAGGAGCAGCAAACACAAATTCTTTCATTTAAACACTCAAAGGGATCTTCTCAGTGATAAATAATTCCTGCCACTAATGAACAGATTTTTTTCTCACTGATTTCACTACAATACTAAAATATTGTGAACTCCTCCTCATGGGCTCTCTCTCCGCCTCCCTCTTTCTTTAAAAGGAAAAATCCCTACATATATGGTACCTGCTGAAATGGCTGCAGATTACATGTCCTAAGGAACATATGGAAATACCATTAAAAATACAATCAGATTTATGCATATGGTTTTTACAAAAAGTTCCAGTTACTTGAAAGACTAATCTTTCTATTTTACCATGCATAAACTTATGAGATGGGCTTCTTTGGTTCCATGGTTAATTGGTTATTTGGATGTGCACACAGCCACCTCCCAACACCCTCAGAAAGAAGAGAATAAAGGTATCTAGTTTCTTTCAAACTGATCTGTATTCAGAAATAAAGAGAAGGAAACAATACACAATAATTTATTTTTATGAATGTCAGGAATGGCAGTGCACTTTAATTTTGTATCCAGCTCAAATTATATCTGAGCCAAATATTTCATTTTAAGAGTCCTGTTAAATCTTTTCAAAGGCCTTGTTTTATGTGTTCATGAAATAACTCACTATTTTTTAGCTTTCAGGAATGGTAATTGCTGTAAATCTTGTAAATTAGTATGAGCAGTACCGGCAAGACACTCTGTTAAAATTCATCTACATTGTTGTTGGAATATTTATTAGGTACTAAAATATTTAAAGGAAACCTACAGCTACTACAATTCAAATTACATTTCACCTAAGAAAGCCTTTTTTATAGCACTTAGTATTATTGTTTTGTCACTGTATAAGAAAGCATCTAATCCAACTTCTAATCTTGAGCAGAAAAATTTCTTTTCATTAGATGGCTGAACAAAATCATTGTATTAACTGGATATTCCCTATTGCATTTTATCAGTTTGCACAAGTAAATTGCACTGCTCATTGCAGTAATTGACATTTTCAACATTTGCACATACAATAGAAATGTTAGCACCATTTATAAGCTAGTTAGCTCTTGATGGATTAATGACCTTCAGAGGTCCTTCAGATGTGTTTTTTTTTTCTGGCTGCTGCTGTAGCAGCTGGAGAGATTACCTCCCCCATTTTCTCATTATGATGACCTACTCTCTAGTGTCCCTTTTGTGTCAGCATCTCCTAACTTGTTCCAGTCCAACAGAGTTAGCTGACACCTATTATTTAAATTTTTAACATTCACCTCACTCATTCCCCACCTCCCTCTTTGCCTCTTAAAACTCATTTGTAGTCTCTGCGTCAGCTGATGGTCACAAGTGTCAAGGCTTTCTGCTTGTACTGCAGCATCAGCTCTGGCTCAGCACCATGGCAATGCAACACTTCTCAGGCTGAGCGAACACTGGGAATATGCAAACCGGAGCCGCTCCGAACATCAGCCACCCCATCACACTTGGTGTCTGTTATAAACTCCTCCCCTAAGTAATGCAGCCTAACTCAGAGGATTCTGACAGGCTTCTCTGTGGAAGAGACCATATATCAGTTCCCTCATATATTAAAAAACATTACTGTATAAAGACCAACCTCACACGCTGGATTTTTCCTCCTCTATGAGTGGCTTGAGAAAAGAGCTGAACGTATGGACCTGACCTCTTCCGTTTGTTTTCCAAATAAATACATCACCTATGGAAGAAACTAACAGAATTTGGCTTGGTGCAAATCAAATCATTAACATAATATATATTAATCTGCGGCTCTTATCCTGTTCCTATTTGCAGCTGGTTTAGGAGCAAAACCCACAGAAAACAGTACTGGCTAAAGATAACTCAAGTAAGAACTGTTCATTTTTAGTATGGGTAGAGTTTCAAATTCATCTCCCCGGAGACAGATGAAATGAATACCTCACATCTCTTCAATGGTAAGAAGATATAATCACTTTGCAGAGGGAAAACAATCACCATATTGCCCATTTTATGTGGGAGGAAGGAAAAAAAGGCACTTTTCTTTTTTAACAGACAGCATATGCTCTGTATTTGTTACTGATTATCCTAACTCCAAGTCAAATATTAAGACAAAAAATGGAAATATTGGAAGGCTTTGAAAATTCCTTCTCAATTTCTCTTTCATCTTAATGTCAAGTCATTGGCATGGGAGCTTTCAAATAAACATTCACTGCCTCTCTCATTTATTAGCCATTTATATCTACCTACAGTGAGTGCAGGTCAGGTTTTTTTATCTGCTTTCCTTGGATAAAACTGTCAAAGTAAGATACAAGGCAACGGACAGGCTTCTCATCTTACAAGCTCTAGAATCTCTCTGAGTTTGCTATCAAGTACCTATGAATTTTCACAGATCAATGTTTTACACTATTTTTCTCTTGTTCTGTTTGGGGTTCTGTATTTTTATCTTTCTTCAAACAATTCTTGTATTGAATTGAGGCCCAGAGTAACTTTTTTTTTCCAACTTTTAATTTACTTCTTTCCTAGACATTAGATTTCCTTCATTTTTATCTAACATTCACAGGAACAGGAAGAAAATGCATTGTCTTACTTTTAGAACTCTTCCTCCTCCATAGGAGTTCCCATTTTTCCAGAGAAGTAGACAACATTCTATCCTTAAAGCTTTGGTGTTTGATTAAAAAAAAAAAAAAACAAAGAAACAAACACACCAAACCCTAGGAGTCTCAATGTTGCAAGATCCTTAGTGCTACTTCACAGATAAGTACACCTATCAAAATGCTCTGCCATAAGCTGCTACTCTCACTGTAGCTCTGAGGTTATAACCTCAAGGATCTTTCTAATGCATCTCTATAGGCACTATAGGTCCTGGTGGAAGTCTTTTTTCTTCCAGGTGACATGGCTGTAAAGCCAAGACATTTTTACAGACCTTAAAAATAAGTAATCTTGAATTAAAATGAAACCAAGCCAAACTAAACAACTTCCTGTCATGTAACATTCATTTTTTTGTTTCGTCCCTAGAAAGGTAAAGAGAGGGCACAAAGTCCTTATTTTGAGATTCTCTGGTATATACTGTCTAAAATCTTGATGCACAATTTCATTTCAAATAATAAACAAAACAATAGGAAAGGGTTAGTGAGATACTTCAAACATTTTCCCAGGAAATTTCTCTAGCTCCTGTTTCAGCAAAGAAATACTTTTTTATGAAGAAAGATTCTGGCAGGAAATATCCAAGTTGCTTTCCTGCTTGGTTATGTTTTTTATAGCCATATTCAGTCATACAGTATATATACCGATTTATATACACACCCACCAGCATACTTCATTTATCATTCCCTCATACATAAATAAGGTGTTCTTCCTGTCTCCCCATACTGCCTGAGCTACGTGTTGGATTTATTCATAACATTCCCACGCCCCCAACCGTTCCAGACAGACGTGGACAACCATCCTACCAGCACAAAACTGAGGCTGAAGCCAAGTGAGATAGACTCAACACCAGTTATCAGCGAAGCAGGAAACCAAACCATTCATTTTATAGAGTCACAGAACCAGAGACTCATTAAGGTTGGAAAAGACCTCCGAGATCATCTAGTCCAAACATCAACCCAACACCATAACACCTACTAAACCATGTCCCAAAGTGCCACATCCACACATTTTTTGAACACCTCCAGGGATGGGGACTCCACCACTCTTCCAATGCCACTCTTTCAGTAAAGACATTTTTCCTAATATCCAATGTAATACTCACCCGGCGCAACTTGAGGCCATCTCCTCTTGTCCTATTGCTGGTTACCTGGGAGAAGAGACCAACACCCTCCTCACTGCACTCTCCTGTCAGGGAGTTGCAGAGAGCGATCAGGTCTCCCCTCAGCCTCCTCTTCTCTAAACTAAACAACCCCAGTTCCCTCAGCCGCTCCTCAGAAGACTTGTGCTCCAGGCCCTTCCCCACCTTCATTGCCCATCTCTGGACACGCTCCAGCACCTCAATGTCCTTCTTGTCGTGAGGGGCCCAAAACTGAACACAGGATTCGAAGTGCAGCCTCACGATCACTGCCCTACTCCTGCTGGCCACACATTGTGATTTAGCCCCTGTTGGCAACCAAGCCCCATGCAGCACCTTCCCCTCCAGGGTGGAANACCTTCCCCTCCAGGGTGGAAACTTGGAAGGGTAAAAGTA
>VZTL01043298.1:0-16327 GCA_013400535.1 Scopus umbretta
AAAGAGTGATAAGGTCTCCCCTAGGTTAACAAAGACTTTAATTGAGACTTTTAAAACAGCCATAAAATTCTGTAAACTTCCGAAGGTCACATATAATTTAAAAATCAAATATTCTAGGCTATTATTTAAAGCACAAAAAAAACCTGTAAAAGCCCAATGCCAAATGAAATTGAGCGTGATAATATTTTGAAACAAATCGTAGTATCTAAAATTATTGGCAATTATCACCATTCAGAAGATGCACAAAACATTCATAGAGATCAAAGTTACATAAAAAGGAGAAGGACAAATTACCTAAAAATGATTCCACATTGAATCCACATTGAATATGTGAAACAGAGGATATATAAAGGCACGATTACATCTTAAAAAAGTGACCTTAGAAGCCCAAGAAATTTATGAAGTCCAGTACTTTTGCAGAACTTTTTTTCCTGCCTCCCTCCTCTCTATGGTAGATTAATAAGAACTTTAATACTAGCTTTTAGATGATAATACTAGCTTTAGATGAAACTCATATTGCTCCAACTTTTGAAACCTGTGATAAATTGAGTGTATTTGAAGAGAAAAATTCTAGGCAAAGCTTTCCTGCACTGAACAGGCATATTAGAAATACTTTCACTGTATCCTGAATATTGCATATTTCATACAATATTGTTTATGGAAACAATGAATTAAATCCTCTGTGATTTCTGTGGACAAGTCCTGTGACTATTCATGCCTTTATGGCAATTTGTGACATCAATTAGTTAATTTATCTTCCTGAACTGAGTCTGACAGATACAGGAGATTAAAAAGTTGAAGGAAATCTTAATACAGGTAGGGTATTTTTTACCTGTTTATATTGCTCAGGACAAATACTAGGAGAGCCAGTTATACCTGCAAATTATTCCATTTTTCTATTTTTATTCCATTTTTCTGTTTTTAAATTGCTAACATAAATTCCATTAGGTTCAGTTTTTGAAATCATGACCACTAGCTGGCAGCACTGGACATTACAATGAGCACAGAAGTTTTACTCCAGTTTCAAAAAGCCACTCCTCATAAATTGGCAAAATAAGTCCCTCTAGGAATTAATTCAGCCTAAAGACGAATTTTGCTGGTAGGCTGAGGTTAAAGGAATGGCTTTTGCTGCATTTTATAGAATCCCAAGTTATAACTTTAATTGTAGAGGTAGCATAATGTGTTTGAACAACTTCTAAAACTGAATTCCAATCCTGAAGTTTGCACTAGCATTTTCATCTCTTCAACAAATGCAAACAGAAAGTATGAAAGGCCAAGACCAAGTTTATATGAAATGACATTGAAAATATAAATTTAGAAAAAAATACATATTTAGAATAATTTAAACATAAATATAATTTAGAAAAAAGGTCTGGCAATATGTAGAACAGAAATTAATCAGCTGCTTCTACACAGATAATGAAAATACTCTTCTTGCATTTGCTCCAGTAAATCATTATACTTGTTTCAGCCTGGCTGGAACAATGAATATTATCCAACAGACTCCTCAACGGTCAATTGATGTAAATGCCTCAGGTCATGAGTTATGGTAAAAACAACTAGTGAGGCCTATGGTCTTTATCACAGAGCATTCAATAGCACATATGGCATGCACTAAAAGCTAATTATTAGTTCAATATTGATACTGATTTCAGTGAGAACAAAGTTGCACTTAAGCACGAAAATCCAGTTGCATGTACTTTCAAAGGAATCCATATCACAGTTTCTTAGTGTTTTATTCCCCACATCTTTTTTTTATTTTGGTGGTGGTGATACTTTCTAAAATGTACAACTTTATGTACCCAGTCAATCCACACAGATGAACCAACAGAAGCTTCTCCAATTGAAAAAAATAATTAACTGTGAAGAAACCTCAAATGCCCATCACTGCATAAACAAAATATTTTTAGTTCCAAGACTTGGAACGGGACATAGACATCTAAATTCAGTGAGAGCCCAAAATCACTTAATATAATTCAAATTGGAAGTTCTTGTATATTACCACAAATTCATGGTATACACAATAACCAGCACAAGTCAGAAATGTCTGTCAAGATGAGAAACACAATTACATTGAAATAGAATTACAATGCCATAAGACCCAGCTGCAGAGAAGAATCCTATTTTTATTGGTGCAACTCACACTCTTGTTTGACTAATGGTAAAACTGGGAATAATCCAAAGCATGTATGCAAGTTACATTTCGTTTAGGCTCCTGTAATGCCACCGATTCCAACATCACAGTTACTCCTGATTTACACTGCTATAAATCAAACCGCAGTCACAGTCTGGGAGTACCTTTTTGAGTCAAAAGCTGCCATTTCCACACAATTACTGTTCCAAATAGAACTGCAGTTAATGTCCTACTTATTTTTCAGAATTCTTTGCATTGTAGTTTTCATTTCTGCTGATTTAGCTATGTAATTACTTTTCAGTAGTGGCAACAGAAAACATGCTTCCTCCTTGCTATCAAGGCAGCATTTGTTTTGTCAGTTACAGTAATTGCTTGTGTCACTGAGACCATGAACAACCACTAGGGCCAAAAAGGTGAAAAAAACCCCAACACCAAAACCCAAAACAAAACAAAACCAAAACAACAACAACAACAAAAAAAAACCCACAAAAAAAGAGAAAAGAGGGAAAGAAACAGAGAAAAATGGTGTAAAAAATTCAGTTCAAGATCTGAGGCTTTTTGCAATTTTTTGTCCCCCCAAAAATAGCATCACAGGAGTAAGACTATCATGTATCAAGTATCACATATCAATTGAATCAACAAATACTAAAAAGAATAAAAGAAAATGTCTTATAACCATAATGGCTTAAGGAATTCATTTTGAGAGTGGAGAAAGCAGAACAGGAAGAAGGAGTATTTTAACTGCAACTAATTTCCATAGCCATTTATTTGGTAATTAGTGAAAATGCCACTGGTGAGCCACAAGACTCAGAGAGGTGTGAGAATTCCACAGAGGCAGCACAGAATTGAACACCCACACACAAAAAAAGAAGTGTTTTTGGGGGGTTTATTTTAAAACGCATTTTTAAAGAAATTCAAGTTAGTCTATGCTAGATACTATCAGTGAGACTGAAACACACTGTAGAAAAGCTTTAAGTGAAAGCACATTTTCAATTATTTATATCAGGCACTGACAATAAACTGGTCAGGGCAACATGAAACTCATTATGAGCTAATTTATATTGCTGCACTCTGCTGCTGTGGTTAGATGATATAGTCACCTCAGCTGAGAATTTGTACCTTATACTGTATCTCTTAACAGGCAGTTTATATTTTAGGATTACCAATGTAATCCTAACAAATTCAGTGCTGCCAATATGTAATCCTGACTAATTTTAGTGTTTTCTAAGAGTTGCACCAGATCAAAAATAATCAGCAGAAGTCAAAATAAGAAGACTTTGTCTGGATTTTAAGTCACACACACATACTGAATATAAATTTCTATATTATCAAGAATTCTTCTTCCACAAGCTGAATACAATCTGGTGAAAAAAAATAAAAGGGCCTTAAAAATGAAGCAAATTATTTTTCCTGCTCAAATGTTTCTAGCTCAATGACAAGTCACCCAAACAGTAGAATGGGATGCAGTCATTAATGCTTTACTGCTTTTACAGTTAATGGATAAATGTAAGTACTAAGTGTTATAGAAACCCTTATCTTGCTACACTGCTAAATGCAAAAAAGGGATTTCAGCACTTTAAGAGGGATTAAAAAAGGAATCTAAACTCTTAAATCCAAACCTGCAAGCCACTTAAACCTAAATTACTTACTTCAGATATGTACCTTAAATATCTTCCAGCACCTAAAATTCTACTTCCAGGTATTCTTGGCAACCTTTAAATCTTGACATGGCCAAATAACTCAGTGCTTAAGATCAGTCAGGCTCTATCAACCTGTCACACTGAATTGTGTTAGAATTCTTTAATTGCTCAAAAAATTGCTTAAATTCCTCAAACCTTTCTCAGAAATACATGGTATGGGGATAGGAAGGAAAGATAAGAAAAAAAAAAGGTAAAAGCTGTTCCACACATCTGCTCTATAAAATAAATAATACTCAGAGTACCTTGGTTTAATTCATGCATATGCCCAAGATAAAGAAACACAGATCTCCAAGAGGAAGACTGGAGAGTATCTCAAACTCTTTAGGCTGTTCTGCAAAAGTGACACTCTCCATCTTTATGTAAGAAGATTCAACAGGAGGAGTGACAGCAGGCAAGTAAGAACATTTATGATTCTTTTGCATTAGTAGGTCAAGCACTCATCTGTGAATGAGGACATTGTGGTTTGGTTCCTCTGTCGGTAATTTTTAAAATGTATTTTACATTAAATGATCACTAAATAAAAGGCACACTACAGTGGGGTAGGGATGGAGTCTTGCAACTTCCCTCTCAGGAGATGGTTTTAAACATTAGGCTCTGAATCTGAACACGTGATTCTAGATTTCCATTCTCTACATCTTGAGGAATCTTGGGTTTCTTTTTCTTTTCTCTCTTCAAAGGTATACAGCTATAAGAGAGAAGAGCTGTGGTTCAATTGATATCTCATACTTCATAAAGATGTGCCAAAAATATTGCTTAAAAAAGTAACTTTTCTACAGTCCCTTCAAAGATCAGACTTGCTTTTACGTGTCTACTTCAGGAGACAGTCCAAGACTCTGAAAATTTGGCTGGAAACAGATGCCATCCTGCTGAGGGATGACTTAAGAGTACATTTCAGTCTTCACAATCTTGTATTTTTATGCTTTCTCAGTGGTTTTCTGATCAGTACAGAGTCTGCTTTTTTCCAATTTCACTCTAATGGGACAAACTTTTGAAGCACTGCCTAAAAGCAAATACCTAACACCAAAACTAAAGACTTTACATAAATGTACCCAATGCTTTTAAGAAAGAATCCACTTTTAGGGAAGAAATAAAGAATTTTAGAATTAGGCCTCCGATTTGGAAAATTTGTAATTTCAGGCCTTCCAAAACAAGCTCAGACTTTTTTTTTTTCTTCATTAATGTATTTCACCCACCTTCCAAACATTTAATCATATATCTGTTTACTGATGTTAAAAGCCTCACTGATTTTAATAAAAATATTTAAGTAAAGGTATGTATCATTTCAGTCTCTGAAGTAGGAAAACCGAAGAGCAATTAAATCCAGATTGCTTGACAATAATAGTAATAATCAAAAAGATTTCACAGGCAAATTTGAGACGGTCTTTAATAATAGCAAACTGGTTTTGCTTGTAAAGGACGTCTGTCACAAACTAATACTTGAGATGTACTTTTGAACACACACGCAGAAGCAAAATAAAATGATGCACAAAGCAGTGTACACATCCAGCAACTATTTGTGAACACTATAACGAATCACATTATTTTAGGCCAAAATAAACATCAGAACACACAAACCTACAGCCATATTTTCAGATGAAACTGGTGTAGTTCACGTGGAACACCTACTAAATGGTGCCAGACCTTCCTGAAAATGCTCTAGATCTTCCTTATTCTGCCTAGCTATATTCATCTTTCCCTCTATCTCCCCATTTGAACTCTTACTATAGCTGCTCTATGTACTGCTGTTCTCTGGAGCTGAGTGGACTGGATATCAGTTGCCTGTGATGGCAGAGGGTGGTGTTTAATTATCTAGGGGCAGAAGACAACCGTCATGCTAAAAAATTTCAAGTGTGCACTGCTAATTTACATGCAAGCTTATTTAAGTGGAAAGAAGTATATGCACAAAACCTTTTAAATTATTGTGCCTGTGCTTTTCCCCTCCATCAATACATTAAAGGCAGTAAACAAGTGATCGTATAACTAGTTTATGGTTGATTTAATATTGGGGTGTGCGTGGGGGGAGGAGTGTATCTGTAGCAAATTGTATTTCAAGGAAAGGCACATTTTTAAAAGATATCTTTCACACATGCTGTGAAAACAAGAATCCTAAAGTTTAATATACTATGCATTTTGTCATTCTTAAGTTCTGAAAATGCAAAACAGCTGCCATTTAAAAGTTTAAACTCAAAATTATTGCAGTGGCATGGGAAAAACCCACATGGAAGCAGAAAACAGAAAAAAATCTAGTTGAAATATGAACCAAGCACAATTGTATGCATCCGAGTTTCTATGAACTGAACAGCAGATCCACTGCCTTTATTAAATAAGGTCTTCTTGCTGAGAGTATTGTTACGGCTTGTTAAGCACCATCATTGCTATTTACAGACTGCAGACACCTGTCCACTGAGAACTGGACTGAGACCGGCTGGAAGAGTTATCCTCACTCAAATAAAGCTCCATACGTTCAGAGGGCTACATGAATGAACCCTGGCTAATAATTCCTCACAGTATGATCTCCAATTTGGATCATCATCATGGGGTCACTCTAGAGCAGAGGGATGGGAGGGAGACATAGTGACACTCCCCACAGCGAGAAAAAGTACTGTCAAGGAAAAGGAACTGATAACCTTGCAAGTGTTCCTTTGAAGTCTGGTGACCAACAAGCAGACTTCTGGTCAGTCAGGAAAATCTATGCAGTACCTATCTCTGCAGCATTTGTTACGATTTCTGGAAATTAACATTACTTCACTCTTCTGGAGAAACCTTCAGATTTGTGTAGCTGCTAATACAGTTTTAAGTTTTTTTCTCTCCTAAAAACAAATGCTTGTAGCTTTACCTTTTTCTATTTTCAAATATATTAATAGAGATAAGTAGAGAACCTACTCAACATAGAAGTGATTGATATTTTTTTCTTCCTTTATTTTTAAGTGCTAAGCAAGTATTACAGTATCAGGTGTTTTAATCAGTCTAAATCCTTCCTGTCTCATGGGAACAACCCACAGATAGTGATAAGGACTAGCAAAGAAAGAGACTGATCAGCATATACACCTGTTTATTACAAATAATTACATCACATTTCAAAATCTCAAGGACTTAATCAGCATGAAGAGAGTTTCTGAGGGGAAAGATATGAAAAACTGATACTGATTTTTCCCCTCTATGAGAAAACATAACGTTTATTGGCATAAGCAATTGGACAAATAATATTGTTATTTGTGAAGGTAGGAGTTTACAAGAATTCTCTAGGGGGGACTGCATCTCAGTGAGTATATTACACACAATGTGTTAAAAAATAAATAAGATGATCACTAAACTACCAGGACAGATTTCTATGCTCATAGAAATATACACTGCATATAAAAAATGAGATTTTAAAATCAGCCCTAGGGTAGGAAATACAATAATATGATTCTATTATAACTGGCAATTAACAATTAACTCTACTTTCAGTTGGAAATATTACACTCATTCTTTTTTTCTAACAAAGATGACACATACATAATATTAGCACATGTATGATGACAAAGGGACAGTTTGATTTTCCACCATTCTGTAATTGAATAAGTATGAACAAGCAACCAAACCTTCCTTTGAAGGACTGCAGTGTTTCCATTCCTACAAGATATCTGTTGCTCTAATTTTGATCACCTTGAAGACGTGGTCTACAGAAAAGTCGAAGTGCAAAGCACAGTACTGACTACTGTAAGATGATTACAACAGGGAATTTTTTCATTGAATTCTCAATTCATCAATATCTGGCAAAAAGAAATTATCTGGACCTCATGAATACCAAACCTCTGTCTGTAATAAACACGGAAAATACATTCTGGGAAAATACCAGAGTCCTGAAAAGAAGTTAGCATCTCAAAGGAACCTACAACTGCAACGGGTCATTATTCAATATTGTGAATAGCCATGGAGCTCAGAACAAGGAGGAAGACACTGTTGATGAAGGAAGATGTGGAATAATAAAAAGAAAACAATCAAAAGCAGTTGAGTAGACAACAAGAAACAAAGCCACTAGGAAACCAAAATGAGGGGAAAACAGACAGAGATAGATAGTAGATGAACTTTATCAGAGAAAAGAGATGGGTAATGCTGAAGTTAGTAAAAAAGATGACAAATGAAAGAAGAAGGGAAGGTATTTAAAAAAGAAACTGGAATGAAATGTCCACGAGAAAACAAGACACTCACTATAAGAAGGTGAGAAATAACACTTATCAGCTCAGTGAAAAACAAACTTATAAAGGTCTCAATAACATAACAATAATATAAAAAAACAACAGATAAATCTAAAATAAAAAAAGAAAAAAGGAAATGACAAATCAAGATATACTAGTTACTTCCAAAGTTGTTTTCTATTTCAAACACAAATTAAAAATACTCCAACATATGCTGTGTGCTCAAAGCCCCTACCTTAAGAGACCATTATTAAGACTGAAAAGGGAATATCTCATAAAATAGCAAATGATAAAGTTGCTTGTAAACAACCTTTTCTTCCTTTCTCACTCTGTCTATTCTAAGACTTTAACACCAATTAAACAAAATACATAAGAACATACTCCCTATTAATCATACAAGGTAGTCACCACTGTTGTCAACCCTCCTTAAAAATATAAGGATCTGAATGAAGACAAAGAGCTGATTTGTGGACTCCAGGTTTTACACTCCTGATTATTTTAAAGGTTATTGTTACCTAGGTTATAAGCTCTTTAATGCAATGAACTTCCCTCACATGTACTTATCATGAACTACCAAAGAAGCTCTAACAAGAGAGTTGTTTTCAAGACACTGCTACAACACAAATTAAAGTGTTGCTGTGAACATTTAGTAAGAACTGAAGGCACAAAGCAGAAGAGATTAAGCAGAGAGAATAGACTTTGTGCCCCTTTCATTCTGGCTGTGGGGGCTGATTTTATGACTGTGAATATTGCATTGCGAACACAGGGCTGAGCTGTGTTTTATTACACTTTAATTGGCTATTTGTGATGTAATTAGATTAACACCTATGCAGGGGTTGCTTTGGGCTTAGAGCAAATCTTACAGGTAACAGGAAGGCGAGCACCGAGATGATGGCTTGGAGCTGACACTGTCATCAGGTTTTATGTGTTCGGTTGAATTTATTTGCCTTAAATATCATAATTAGGACACTCAGTCTTTGGTGATAATATGACATACAAATTCAAACTAATGGTTTTCTAATAGTCACCTAATAGTTCTGTATGCTCCTTGGCCTAAACTGAAAAGACATACCAACATTGTACATGTATATCTATATCTATCCATATCCATATATCTATATGGATGCATTATGTTGGCAAATAAATACAATATTTATCAATTTTACAATGAATACTTGTAGCAATGACAGCTAGTGAAAGATTTAATTTCACAGGAGAGAGCCAGCTTTCAGTGCTCAGAGACAGAAGTGACAAACAGGGCAGGACTTACTATTACTGAAGAATCATGTTCTGTGATATTTTTTCTGTAAGTTCTCACAAATTCTCAAAGACTTATTCTCTACCGGTAAAGTTAAATATAAAAGTGACTAAAGTTTACTTTTCATAAAATATTGGTAATGTAGTCCTAATTCTAGGCAGAAATAAAGGCTGGTTTGAATGTCCTGTACTTCCTCAAATCAGTAAGATTGATTTGTACTTTCATGAAATTTCATTTTTGTTAACTTAGAAACAGCAGTTTTTCTTTCATTCCATGGGTTCAGAGTATAAACTCACTTTAATTTTTCCTCCTCTTTCTTTATTCTGTACTTAGTTTTTAATTTAAAACTGGATAAAGTATGAGATGCAAGGCAATGGTTTTCTAATCAATAATGTGAGTTATGCAGGAATTCATAAAAATATGAGCTCGACTGTTGACTGGAAAATGCCATTTGATAGAATACAATTTAGTAGAAACAAATGCCTGTGCCATTTAGAATAGCTACATCCATTTCTGTTTTTAAAGGCTCCTTTTTACCTAGGAACACTGCAAAGGTTTCAAGAAGAACACGGGGATTTTCTGTCCTTTATGCTTTCAGTATTTTACATTTTGAAGAATTACAACAATCACTGCTTCTGGACCTCCATATGCCCTTTAAAATAAGGGTCCCGAGTGAAACAACCTTGTAAAAAATTTTACTCCCAACAACAGTTCCTAGAAAAGTGAGATTTTATGATACAAGCAGAAAACTTGAACAGACTGGCAGAAGTATTCTGATCCCAAGCACTCAGGTACCATTTGACTTAATTATCTAAAGCAGATATTATTTGATTATTTATATGTAACTGGGAGAAATAACGTTCCTATTGGACTAACAAGTAACCCCCCATAGTTAAAGAAAACAAGCGGTCCAAACCACTTCAGCAATTCTTCCTTATCTACAGGTTTATTTAACAGAGTGTGTCCTGAAAAGCAGAGGAAAATTAAGAATTTTTTTTCTTCTGATAAGGATTCAGGACTACTATGAAGTGTACAACTGACAGATCCAGAAAAGGAATAGTGTATGGGAAGTTTACCAGTAACTTTGAAAAGCAGTATCTTCCTTCCACAAAGACAAGGTTACATTTAAAATTACAGGACATGGATCTGAAGATACACGGGATGATAGCCAATTGTGCCCAGAGTAATGACAGCTCCACCAAAGCTGCACATGCCAACAATCACAGCATGATGGCAGAATTAGTAGTGACACAGTTGACAAATGACTGAGGAGCATGTGTTTAGGTGAGACGTATGTTACAGCACTGCAACAGAGCATTAGCAATAGCTACAGCAAAAAAAAATGCTCAATGAACGAAAAAGCATGCAAGATTGTCCTGAAGAAGAGGTGATTCTACCCTGCTTTCTTTATTGTCAGCAGGGCTGGTTTAGCACTTGAACAACAGTTCCACATAAAGCTGCTTCTGTTAGTTTTAGAATTCAGTTTTTGAACATTTTCCTTTCATTCAGTGCTGTTGTCCTGCAAGGATGGACAATTCATGGATTAGACCTTTCAAAATGTAGCAGTCTAACACAAGCCCTTCATCTCACTCAGGAATATGACAGTAATACAGTGTGTAATAACAAAGAAAAAAGACTCTATCAGATCCTACCAAACAGTCTGTCTTCATCATTAGGTGCTGTAATAAAAAAACAGTGTCGTGGTTTAACCCCNCAGTGATCCACAGCAAATGAAGCAAGGCTGCTCTGTGCTCAGACTTCCCAACAGCATCATTTGTTTCTAATAAAGTTCCTGAGAATGTATATATTGGAAACTACATATATCTACAGACACTTAAGTGAAGGTACTTGGTTTTCAGATATGATAAGATTCAAAACTTCTATTCATATAAGCAACAGAAAATCAGACTATATTCATTTAGGTCCTCATGTAGACTTTAAATGCCACTTAATGATATAAAAATTTAGTCCAACAGTCTTATTCAGACCTAACTTCCTGTCTAAGAAAAACAAATATATAAAAATTGCAATATGAAATACATCTAACTGGAGAATTTTAAAGCCCCAGTCCAAAGCATCCCAGATTTTAAAAGCTTTCCTGGATTGTCTCTCAAGATTATTACTTTCTTCCTTGGAGTACTGTTAGGTTTTTGTAGCATACATTGTGCACATTATAGGATAACACTGTATTATGAGCTTCTAGATAATTCTTAAGCCATCTACTTCAATTATAACATTTCTTACTTTATTTGTCAGTTTGTCATATCAGTAGGACCATTCACAATTACCTTTCCTGTACTCTTTTAACAGTAGGATTTAATTATTTTTTGCACAATAATAGATTATGCACTCCACATAACAGCTTAAAACATTCTTTAGTTGCCTGGTATGGTCTGCTATGATAGAAAGTACTAGATATGGTCTTTGATTTTTAAAAAAATCTACAGAACTAAATTTAAATGTTTGAATTAATATTCCTGTGCGCTATTCAAAATGGGCTTTTGCAACAGATGCAGCAAATGCAATTGGTTTTGCAAGCTAATGAAAATTCTGAGAATTTGTCTTGCAAACTCTACCGATCTTTTGAATTTTCCTGTGTTGTAAAGATCATGTTCCAGGAACTGGAACTCCATTGTACAACGCACAACTGCATCTGCCATCTCAGACAATTTGCCTCCTCTAAGTACCTTAGGTTCATCCTAAAGTTCCATTTTCAGGTTAAAAAAAGGTAATTGAACCTAGGCAGGTAGTCTTATCGTGCTTTAGCAAAATCTCTCTTTTAAACAGAAGAACCACTACACAAAAGAAGTACCTTTATGTTTTAATGCAGCAGATTTAAAATTCATATTTAAATTCAATATTACTTTTCTGTTTTAATATTACACTGTGTACTATGAAACATATAAACTTATATAAAGATACTATGGCATTCCAGTCTCTAAAACTGTGATCTCAATACTTTATAGAAATAAATCTTAAGAAATTAGTTGAAAAAGCTGAGTTAACATTAAAGATTTTCAACACCATTTGTATGATTGAGAAATGTCAGGTGGTAATTTTAAAAGATTTTTTTTCCTAAATTAACAACACTATTTTTCTTCTATTTTTTAAAGAAAAACTTCAAACTTTCCAGCCTCACAGTTTAAAAATAAGTAATAACTACTGCTTCAGGTAATAGTAGACTTCATTTATTTCAAATTCCACATTTTATCATTGATCAAATATTGGTCAATGCATATTACTTCATATTAAAAATTGGAAAGTGGAAGGAAACTATGAAAACTTCTGTTTATTTGAAAAGGTATTTTAGTTGAATCAAGGAAGGTCTGACAGGATCAAAAATATATTGACCTCATAAAACTAACTCACTTGGAAATCTCTGCTATTAATGTTTTTACTGTAAAAAAAAAACCACTCATTCACACTGAGCACTTGCACATAATTTGGGGTCACATAAGATGTATTATTACTAGCTTTACAGTAAACATATACTACAAAATAAAATTAACACTTATAAACAAACCTCCCCACCTGCCAATCCATAAGGAGAAAGCGTGCCTTGTATGTTAGCAGGGATCATTTAGAGATATTCAGGTATAAAGACATCATTAATTCAATTCTAAATTATAAGGAAACAAGCGAGTCTGCTATAGCAAGTATGAAGAAAGTGCTTCTTGGAGACAGCATAGTTCAAAAAATGCTTTCTCCTCCCCTGTCTTTCACAGTTCTGTACACTGGGATGGGGAGAGGCATTGATTATCCTCCATCTGAAGTGAGGCTGTCCTCATTCATTACCTTTCTTCCTTTTATTCCCAAAGAATGCACAGAGTGAAGCCACCAGAACATGAGCTATGGATCTTGCTTTAAGTATATATGACAAGTTAGAGCAAGAAAAGCAGTGTAACAAGCTCTTGTTTATAACTACCGAAATTGGAAGGCCCAAATGCTCAAACCATTTTTAGGCCACTTCCTACTTGTGCCAATATTCTTCCATTTTCCTAATTATGTTCAAGTTAAAGAGATCAAGACGACCAGCAGACCATTTTTGCATTTCAATACATCTAGCAGACAGGCGCAGCAGCATCCTTCCTATTCTGTCATACTCCACTTCTCATACAGCAGTCAGTGTGTGCAAAAAAATTCACTTGTCTATGGGAATAGGTAAAAATGGATAACTCTGTAAATGCCATTTTTCTGAGCAGAATACTATTTCACAGAATATTAAACCTCTTTTAGACTAGTGATGTTGCGAGATCACTGAGTGCATACTACACTATAGCTTCCAATTACTGTTGTTGCTTTATTGAAAAAAAGAACATGCAATGCTGCTAAACAGATATTTTAAATACTCCTAGGCTGAGAGCATGTAGAAATAGTTTCATCTTGTAACATTTTCATGGCTGAATAAAACTCCAGAAAAGGTTTTGTAATGGAAACATTAGCACAAAATTTAGCTATCACACTATTAGTGAAAATTGCTATCCTCCTTTTCATTGCCTCCCAAAATTTTAATTGGAACTCCATGGATTCTGAATTTTCCAAGTGTTAAAATAAAGTATGGCAATAAAAACCTGTGATAGATGGTACAGCGTTTTAGGTTTTTCTTACTAAAAGAAGTGAAAAAATCCCCACAGAGATAAAAACAAGACCAAAAAGCTACCTAGGTTGTTCTTCCCCATCATGTCTATCCAAGTGTGCCACCTTTCATTTGTTACCACAGAATTTCTTCTGAGTTTTCCAGATTGGTTTTTTTGTTGTTGTTGTTGTTTTTGGGGGTGCTTTTTGTTTGTTTGTTTGGTTTTGATTTTTAGATCCTTTAAGTATCCTTCAGGGGACAAAATATCTTATAATAAAAGGAAGAAGGCTTATGAAGCTCATTATGACAGTGTATGCTAGCCTGGTTTTAGGGCAGGTGTTGTCAAAAAAACACTTATTCATTTAGTCATAATGAACAATATAAACCATTATGAGAAAGTATCACATCTGGAAGAAAAAAATATGAAGGAAGAGTCTTATACATCAAATATTCATTGTGTCCCTAATTAGTATTCATTTCTAGTTTATTCTAAGTAACAAAGGAACATGGCAAATGGAAAAAAAATACAGGAACAGCAATATTTAAAATATAGATGTCACTTAACTCACCAAACTCATTATTTCCTTTTTTCTCAGGCTATAAACAGCATGCCAAGAAAAATAGTTTTCTATGTGTGGTCATTTATATACATTAATATATTTTATAATTTTCTGAGGAACCATTTCAATCCAATGCAACAAATGCTAGAGGCAACAGTAGGCTATTTATTATTTTTTTCCAAATGAATAGCTTTACTATATGATTCCAATAACTGTTGGGTCTATCTAATAGCAGAAGAACTTTTCCATTTATTAAATTCTGCTTATTTCATTAATCTAGTACGTGCTCTAGACTACCTTTTTGTGTTACAGTTTGTCTTTTTCTGCACAGATCATTCTAAGACATCTAATAGGAAACAGCAAATGAAACTTGCTCCACTATTCACCCTAAGTCTGTAATCAGTTGAATCCATTAGTTACTTTATGGAGGCATTTCAAATGGTTGTCATTTCACCTAAATCAGGATACTAAGATCACTTTTACAAAGGTCCACAGAGTAATTTTACTAAGATTTATTCAGAAGTGAAGTCCTGTCTCATGTCACCATATATCAACACACCTTTGTATTCTGTGACCCCTTCTCCTCAGTAACGCATCTGTTTTCTCAGGGATAAGTAGAACACCAAAAATGAGAAATCCACTCAGAAATATGACAGAACTAACTGGTAAAATGTACTGGTGGTCTGCATGCAAACAGAATACCATCATGTGAGGAACCCTGATCTACATATTTTGGCATCGTTGGACTATCTCAGGTTTCAGTATGGCACATTGCTTCGACTAGTTGCAAGCTTCTGTCACCTCAAATTCAGCTGGTGTTGGAACTGTCCAGTGAAAAGCCAGAACAAATTTTAGGATACCATATCCCATGAACACAATCCTGATGTTTCTGCAGTATACCTTGCCTGTACTCTTCGCCTTAAGCCATGTTTACATTACAAGGTTTTGTTTTTGTTTGCACAGTGACATGAGGAATTGAGAGTCTGTAATATGGATGTAAGAACAATTAGGTTGCTATGGTTCTTTCAAGCAAACTCATATCGCTGACACAAAATATACCCATGAGGCATTCAGAATATGCTTATTAGTAAGAGGACAGTTTTGTCTACAGTAGTCGCATCCTTGCTAGGAATACTTTCCAAATCTAGCACACCTGCACTTGCCAAGTTGCTTGCTTTCTTTTGCCTTTATTTGCATTTCTGTTTCTGTAGAAACATGAGCACAGAAAATTTAAGCCTGAAAATTTTGCATAACATGAATAAAGAAATTGTGGGTATGTTAAAAGGTAAGAATTATCTACTTCACAGGAAAGCTATATACAAATGTTGGTGAGAAAAAGGAAAGCAAAATCAAAGACAATGTGTTCATTAATTTAAAATATTTAACTACTGGTTAGGATTGTTGTTAGTTGTTAAGTGCAATGTTAAGTAAAGATAAGGACATAATCATAACATCACTGACAGAAGTTTGTTTTGTTAACCTAAATAGACTCAAGAATTAGACACATGAATAGTTAAGTACAGATTTTGCAAAAGAAGTATATATATAACTAAAACAACATATATAAATGGTAAAGGTGATTAGGTGGGTGGAGCTGTCCCTGGGTTGATCTCAACTACTCTGAGTAGAGCTGAGAAGTATGTGTCATGGAAGGCTTCCTTTCCTCTCCCCTGCCTGAGTCAGCAACCTTTGTCATTCTCCTCAAGCGTGTACTGCTGCACTGTTCCCCTTGGCTGTTCTGTAGCTGCCCAGGAGGAACTAGCTGGGATAGTTTTGAATCCTGAATGTATGAAAGGCCACCTGGCCAGGAAGACAGTTTCCTAAGAGGGACAGAAGGAACACAAGAGCATGTAAACAAAAAATGGGGATCTTGTAGTCATTTTCTTTTATATATATATAAATCTTTATATAAATATAT
>VZTL01043318.1:0-33329 GCA_013400535.1 Scopus umbretta
TAAGGAAGACTGGCTGAACTCCTGCAGCAGCAGATTTGTTAAGTTATAGACAGGGTTAATTATTTCTTCACTGGAAACTTCACTGGCACTTGTATAATGAAGGATTTTCATTCCTGTCCTCAGAAGCTCAGACAAGCTCTCAAAGGTTTTATTGTCAAAATGAAATAAAAGATCTATAGATTTTAATTTACTGACATTATAATTCAGCTGTAAGTCTTTTAATATGTACAAGGTCTTTTGTATGGCTTGAGTGACTAGTGAGATATTGGCTACTTCAGAGTTTTCCCCAAACTCTTTAAACACGGCTATTATAAATTCTGACAGTTGATCCAATTGTTCACTGAAGACACTATTTGAATTATTATTCAGCTTTTGTAAATGGCTGTTTAATACCTCTAAAAACTGCCCATAGGCTATGATGCCTGTGTTATTCCACTTCATCGATCTCAGTTTCTCCCCAATGCGCCAAAAGGCATTCAACTCATCCCACCAAACTTCACCCATGGAGCTTTCTACTTTCTGCATCAGTTCAAACACAGGCATCAGTAGGTACTGATAACCTATGTTTGTGTCTGTCATTATAAAAAACAAATTCTGGAGAGCTAGAAGCTGGTCTGGAAAGTTTCTGTAGGACACAGGCTTAAGCAGATAATCAGAAAACAAAGATGGTATTTCTTGCATTCCATTTAAATGGTCTCTGAAGTCCTCCAGAAATGATGGCATGCTAGTGGAGAGCAACATTTTGACAGCATCTTTAGTTTGCACTGTACTAAAATTAGAATTATTTAACAGAACTGGATTCCAAATCACTGCAGCTAATTTTAAAGCACTCTGAATTTCTTTCCACTGGGTCATTATATTGAAAATGGAAGTCCCATTAAAGTCACTCTGTAATTGCAGTGATGTGAAGTTATAGATTTCATCAATTATTTCCTTATTATATGGTTCCTTTAATTTATAATCATGATGTGGATTCATTCCCAGTTCAAGAATTGCATACAATTTCTGTAATGTTTCATTCTTCAAATTTCTGAATAGATTTAAGCTTTTTAATTCACTCCTATTCATTTTTTTCTCAAAGCCTTTTAAACGATGTAGAGACTTTTGTATGGCTTCTAAATCATCTGAATTAATGGACCTCTTGGAGTTTTTTCCACCGATCTCTGGTGACTTTATTTTTCTGGAGGGGGAAAAGAAAAGGCATTTTAGTGAATATGAAATCAATGCAAGTAGAAATGTAAGGTGATTTAGAGCAAAGATCATAAATTTGAATTATACTGTTAGTAATATCCCTTTAGTTAACGTCTTACCTGAGAACTTCCTCCAGTTCAGATACTAAAGTCCGATTGTCTTTCCAGTTAACAAAGGGATTACAAATATATCTGGTCACCAGACTTTTTTCTTTATCTACAACAAAGATGTAAAAAGTATCTTAGTAAAGATCACATTAGCTTGGAAACTAGGAATAGCTGCATGGCAAATCTGTCAAGGATAACATGCGTGTATGAAGTTAGGCTCCTGCGACAAGACACAAGATCCTGGTTAGAAATTTGAGGAACTCTTCCTGGCCTTCTGAAGGATGTCAGGATGCTACCTGGCATCATAGAAATTATTTTCTATCTCAGGAACAGCTCAATGCCCCTGTGATCTCTGTGCTAATGGAGCTCTCCTCCTGCTTTAGGAGCACTTTGTCATCAGTAATGCAGCATAAGGTGGCCCAATATTTACCACTGTTTCTTTCCCTTTGTTTGGGAATGCTTTTTTACTACTCACACAGAGGCTTTGTCTGCATCATCATTTATGTTTCCCATAGCCATTTACTGTCATCTTGATATCCCCATGTGTCCAGTCCTCTCACTAGCCAGATCTTCATGTTTTCCCTTCTTGCACTGCATTAACCTGCTTTCTTTTTATCCACCTCAACTTCCATAATTTCCATGAAACAAGTAGAGAATGGATAGCATTTACCAATCTGTCCCTTGTAGCATTTAAATGCTGTACTTTTCCCTTGCCTGTTCACATAACCCCAGTTAGAGGTGGATGACGAGGAATCTGCCTCTGCTGTTAGCCAACAGGGGTTTAAAGGAATGGCTAATCTTGACGTATACGGCTTGTTGTGCAGCCCAGCCACAGCCCCTACCTTTATATACAGAGGTGAGTTTGACAGAGCCCACAACTAGAGGCAGATCTAAAAAAAAATCACCACTCCCCATTTCCACTGAGACTGTAAACTCATGTTAATTCATTGTCTACTGACAAAACCAAGCTCTTTTACTATTTACTTTGAAATGAGGTTTTTATTCACATTTGTAAAAAGCTGAAAGAAGAATTCATTATGCTGAGCCCTGAACAGTATGCAATCTATATGGTTACTTGTTAGCCTGCAGTTTGCTTCTCCTCAACATGACAGGTTTTCAGCAGAGGTATGACTATATGCAGGAGTCTTACCTTGGTCCAAGCAGTTCAGGGAATATGGAGGATCTGTAACCCCATTCTGACCAGTTTTAAATCTATCATCAGTCACAAGCAATGCAGAGACATTGTGAGCTGCCAGAACAACACTGAAGGGGGGAAAAAAACCCAAACAACAGGGAAAATAAATTGTGGTTACAGGTTTATGAAAAGAAATAAAGCAAGTGTTCAAATAGGAAACAGCTGGAGTACAGCCTATCATTCTTAAAATGTCTGACAGACAAGCCATTGCCCCTACTTTTAATTATTTGTTTGATCATGCACAAAATACAAATACAAAGGGCTTTGATATGAAAGTCATGGCGGTATATTAGCACAAACATATGTGTTGCACTCATTAGATGTACTTATTCAAAGGGTTATGCAAAATCTATAGACCACTTAAATCCTCACAATAGGGCTTAGAAAACACTCAGATGATATGCCAGTCCAGTGATTCACTGCTGCGGGTGAATCTCCTCCTAAAAGAAACCAAGAAGTGAGCAGGCAAGGCTCAAGGGAGAGCAGGGATCCCTAGGGGACAACATCTGTGGATGGAAGAAGCAATCACAAATAACTGTTACCATTTCCAATTCTCCTTCTTTTCTCTTTTGTACTGTAATAACCAGGCTGACAGGGAAGCAAGGAATGTTTTTCAGTCTTAGGAAAGAACAAGCTGATAATCAGGCATATTTTATCACAGAGGAAGTAATTTAAAAGACTGTCTGTTCAATGTGTGCAGGTTACTGAAAACTTCATGGTGATTATTAGTCCCTTTTGCTTCTCCTGTATAAAGAGTAGCTCTTCACTGTAGGCATAGGGTCACCGTGAAATGCACAATCTCTCACCTGCCTGAAGTTCTGCAGGTGATACACAAAGCACCTAGCTGAGCTGATTTCAGTGGCATGAATAAATACATACTGATTTATAGGAACAGTCTGCTAGTGAGAACAGAGCACCAGGGATCTCTTTTCTCCTCATTTAACATAATGTCTCCATGCAGGTTTCATGGACTTGGTGCTCACCATTTCCATTTTGCAGAGGTACTTCTTAGTAAGAGTTTAGAGGGTGAAGAGAGGGAAGAAACTGCAGTTACTGCAGTTATAAATGACATATTTAGTTGAGCAATGGCAGAACCAAGGAGGAAGAAGGCATAGGCTTGCCAAAAGTGGATGCATATCATACAGATCAGAAGGTAGTAAAAATGGAAACAAGTGTTGTTGTGGCCCTTTTATTTCAGTCTTCCAGGGCTTTTGCAGACATTGGCTTTAGAAAAAAAGTTCATCTTACATGTTTATCTGAAAAACTATCTTGAAGCAACAAACAGGAGCATTTGTGAATTCAGTCTGTAAGCCAGGTCTGTGTGGGTAATAAAAGTTGCTCCTAAACTTTCTATAGAATTCATGACTCTGAAGTTACTGTTTCACAGTGGTGGTGTTTATCCCATGGTTAATACAGATGCCACAATGAGCGAAAGTTCTTTTCTTCTGTGTCTTCATATTTATATGTGTTGGTTTTGGCTGGGATAGAGTTAATTTTCTTCATAGTAGCTAGTACGGGTCTGTGTGTTGGATTTGTGCTGGAAACAGTGTTGATAACACAGGGATGTTTTAGGCACTGCTGAGCAGGGCTTGCACAGAGCCAAGGCCTCCTCTGCTCCTCACCCCACCCCACCAGCGAGCAGGCTGTGGGTGCACAAGAAGCTGGGAGGGGACACAGCCGGGACAGCCGACCCCAACGGACCCAAGGGATATCTCACACCGTATGGCATCACGCTCAGCGTATAAAGCTGGGGGAAGAAGAAGGAAGGAGACGACGTTCAGAGTGATGGTGTTTGTCTTCCCAAGTAATGGTCACATGTGATGGAGCCCTGCTTTCCTGGAGATAGCTGGACACCTGCCTGCCGATGAATTCCTTGTTTTGCTTTGCTTGTGTGTGCAGCTTTTGCTTTACCTAATAAACTGTCTTTATCTCAACCCACAAGTTTTATCATTTTTGCCGTTCTGATTCTCTCCCCCATCCCACTGTGGGGGGAGTGAGTGAGCGGCTGTCTGGGGCTTAGTTGCCAGCTGGGGTTAAACCAAAATGTTATACCACAAAAAATTCCCTGTACAGCATTTCTTTAGGAGGTCAGTACTGCCTGAGTAAAAGACATGGCCAGGCTCACTAAGATGTGTTTTTGTAAGTATCATTAAAAATACTATTTGTGCAATCTCTTTGCAATAACGCTTTACTCACACACTTACACTGCCAGATGCTAGGCGTAAAAACACTGCACAGTTCTGGTGATGAAATTCAATGTGCCTCTTTGTTGTGCTTATGATAACTTTGCCCAGCTCTGCAGCTGTAGAGCAAAGCAGAGCAGCACAGTAAATATTAATTCTTCCTGGCTACTCAAACAATGCTTGATTCTCTCAGGCTTGATTCTGCAAGCCAGTAAATGCAAATAAATACAATAATCCTATGACTGAAACAGCAGCATAGACAAAACATTTCTGAATAAAATTAATTCTTGCCACACTGCTACTGACTCCTTTAAGGATAAGGACATTACAACTTACAAATAGTTCTCACAATGCAGTATGGCAAATTACCTAGATATTAAATGTACAGGTTTTTAAGTGCCTTGGCAACATGCCACTGATGAAAAGTAAGTCCCTCAAAGCCTGGGTGTAATCAAAGTGGCAAAATTTCTACAACCTCATTTGGCATCTTTACCCAACTGCTCATGTATCCAAAAAAAAAAAAATCTGAAGACACTCAGTTTCTTGCTGTTGTCCATGTGCTGAAACAAGTGGACTATTCAGAATAATTTATAGCAGTCACATATCCAGTAGATGATTTGGAACAGAGTCCCCTAATCTCCTGACTAACTCAAGTCTTCTAAAGATCAGTGAGAGTTTAGCCCAACTATGGACCAGAAAAGGGATTTCAAAACTAAGCCCATTTTAGAAGACATATTCAAAGCACCATATGCTAAAAAATAGGCTCCCTCCCTCCTCTGCTTTCTTGGGATCAATCTTGAAAGATAAACCAGCAGTAAATCAGGTAATCAGTTTTTTTTTAAAAAAAAATAAATAGAATTTATGGCTCCCCTACAAATGCTTGAGATGTTTCAAAGCAACTTGAATTTGGCTTTATGGTTTTCTGGAAAGAACCAGCCAGCTGCTTTCTTTAGCAGAGCAACTATCTAGCCAGGAGGGCTTTTCTTCAACCAAAGGCAGTGGCTGTTACTCACCACTTTTTCTATTTGCACTTGGGCATGACAGTGCCTCCAAGAAAACTAAAAGCTCATATCAAGCTCCCATTTGAGAAGTGACACAATAGTCACTGAAAAATCAAATCACTGCACACTGTCCATAGAGACCTTTAGAGATGCATTAGAATGGAGCCATATCATCCTCCAAATAAATCATGCTTTTAAGCTAACACCCTTTCTTCAAGATGAGAGGTGATATCCTTATAATTCAATACACAAACCCACCAACTTTCAGCGCCTCTTCTGGCATTTCCTGCTTTTTTACCTGCTTGGATCCTGAAGGAAATCAGTTATGTCTTGCAGTTGCATGCTGCCCTGAAACACATCTGGGGCCAGCAAAAGGAGATGCCACAGGGAGGTGTCATTCTGCACTTGGGAGATGAGCATTAGAAACGAGACCATTTCATTGACGAATGCTGCCTGGTACTGTGGGTTATGTTGCACCTTAACAAATAACAATGCAAGAAATTATTTAAGAACAAGAACCCTTGCTGCCGGTGGGTCTTTTTATGTTTTTTAGCTTGCATTGCACTTGTACACAACTCTACAAACAATACATTCAAAGGACTCTAGTGACAGGCAATAACAGAGAGTGACTGTGCTTTACCTTCACATCCCACATTGTACAATAAATTCTCTGTTTAGACAAGCTCTACAATTCACAATTTCCCAAACAGTCCAAAGACTAGGAATACAAGAAAAATTAATATTAATCCTCACGCTGGCAAAAAAAAAGGCATTACCTTTAGAGGATTAATTTGCTTTAATTATATAGCTTTCCCAAAGACAAGTACTGCTTCAATCATGAATTGTTGGATCAGATGCAGGAGTTATTGGATGAAGTTATACAGCTGAGGTAATATTGGATGAAATTTATTGCCTCTCCTAGCTTTAAATATTCTTATAGCTTTAAATATTCTTATTTACACCATATCCTCACACCTGAGGTCTACCTGTTGCTGCAGCAGGGCAAATAAAGAGGAGAAACAACACCTAGGTATGGTTAGAATCCTTAGTGGCCACTAGCTGATGGCTGGATGTCCTTGCCTTTCTGAGCTGTGTCCTCAACTCTAAGATCTTTGGGCTAATCCCATTCACAAGAATTAGCTCAGCCTCATCATGCACTATATGCAGTTTGGTATAGAGATGAGCAGCTCCTAGCCAGATGGGGTCATGTTCTATCTCCCAACAGTGCACTAACGTATGTGAACTAACACAGCTACTAGCTGAAGGCATTAGGAAAAGTTCCAGGCACTCACCTGAGAGAACTGACTTCTGAACTCTTGGGTAAATGATTCTAAAAGCGATGAGTTGGTAAAGCAGAATGTCCGGTGGATATTGGCTGCCATCTTCTCTTCAGTGAGACCAGGATGTACTATGTATCGTGACAAGACCTCACACAGAATGACTTTGAGATTTGCTGCAGTTGAATATTGGGTCTGGCTCTAAAAGTAAGATGTAATGTTAAAGGTAGCTTTAAAGCAATACTCTATTTGGGATGGTTTTAAACACAGTGATGAGGCTTTTTAAGGGGTAGTAGTGGTATCTGAAAAGCACTGTCATTACAAGCACTTACACACATACAGGATTCTAACAGGTGAACAGTGTCACTGAAATCCCTCAAACTCCTCATGTAGATAAAGAGAAATATGTGCAGAAGTGTTTGTAGGCTTTTATACAAAAACATAAGCATACTACTGTCCATCACATGGTACCAAGTTCCTGTCACAAAGTTGTTCCCACATGTAGTCAATACCTACATAATAAATACACAGTCCCTCTGATGCCACTGCAGGAGTGTTGTTGGCAAATAATTCAATGGCAAAGCCTGTAACATCATATCTTTAATTTCATGTGAAAGAAAACACACTCTAAACACCTTAACTCACAGAAGTTCTGAGCAAAATATCTCAGTATTGTGTATGGCTGTATTTGGTAATTCATGGTATTACGTCCCAAGGTGTTTGGTTTACTGGTTTCTGCTTAGAAGGTAATAAATTTACCACAGAGCTTAAAAGTCCACCCACAATAACTGTCTTCCTCTTCCCAAAATAAAGCACGGTCACATAACAGGGGAGATCCGAAAGCAATAAAAGCTGTATGTTGGTACTTTGAGCTTCTAGCTCTTTAAATATGACTATACATAAATGTTCACACTCACCTATTACGCAAATACAAACCTACCTTCCCGAAATTGAGGATTTTGTTGAACATGTTGATGCTGGAAGTCAAGTTGGATGGTGATGAAATATTCTGAAGGGTTTTTTCTCCATGAGATACCAAATCCCCAAATGCTGCAATAACAGTTTGAAACACTGTATTTTACTTAATGCCTTTTAACCTCTTTGTTACATCAAACCATGACACAGGATAGCTGACTACAGCTTTGGGCATGCCTTCATTATTAATCTGTTTCCAAAGGTACAGCTGATGGCATCCTGTAATTACTTACTTAAGTTTCTTTATGATGTAATTAAATCCTGGATTACATTATTTCCTTCTGTAACTTTTTTTAAGATTAAATGCATTTAACTATCTGCTTGCAGGTCAACTTTGAATTTCCATTTCTTTTCTCCAGTTCTGCAGCTCCCCCATGCAGGAAGAGAGACGGGCAGCCTTACAAGGAAGCCCACATCAGCTCAAACTGATAGCCCCGTAAGGGAGAACTCTCAGGTGTCTTTGGCACCAGTGAGTGGTACTCGGTATTCAGAAAGAGCTCCAACACCGATTTGGAGCACTGCTGCCCGCTATACACAGTGGCACGCTGCCAGGTGCCCAGCTGACCCACACCAACGCCAACACTTGCACTGAGCTGCACTCTCAAAACAATACAGCTCACTGAAACCAAAGGAGCTATGCCAGTTTACATCAGCAGAAATTATGACCTATGATTTTTATTTTATTTTTTTTAAACAAGATGTAGAACTGAGTTCCTCCCTGACCATCCATGGCTATCAACATGAGTTGATGGTTCCCATAACTGTTCATTGATTACTTTTTTCCCCTCACGCCTCTGCATTCAGTCCTTTTTGCATTCTGTCGTTTTCTGCCCATACACCAAAGAGTGAATGCATTGGCAGGAATGCTAATTGGAACAGTGAATGGCTGGAGCAGAACAGTCACAGAATGCAAATCTGTAATCATTTATTTGATCATGAGCTCCCTGGAGAAAGGACTATCCATCATGATGGCTTGTGGACAGTACTAACCATTACCATCAATAAATAATAATTGTAATGATTTTATGGAAAATTTAAGTCTGCAAGGTCCTTCAAGAAAGAGAATCACATCAGAGGAGGACATCACCAACAATAAATATCTACTGTGGCACAGAAGAAGACTTATTTGCTGGATAACTGAATAAGAAATACATTTGAAAAAAATCATAAGATGTTTATGGACAATTTGTGGGCAGTAAAAAGGCAATATTCCATAAATGGCCAGATCTTTAATTAAGTGTCCAAACAGTCTGAAATCTTGCATTGCTCCTGTGAAACACAACAATTTAATCCTGGTTTCTTGGCAAAATTCCAAAAGTCTTTTTTACAGACAGTTACTTGTAATTATTACCAAGAATTTACACTAATGTCATGGTCATGAGCATGTGCCTGTATAGAACACATAAATCATTTTAGCAGTGATCTAAGAATTGCATCTCTGTCCAGAGAGCTTCAAAAGATCAGCCTTTAAAGACCAGAAACTTTGCACAGCAGTGAATAACCTACCCAGTGAAGCGTTCCTGCTTTTAGGAACCTCTGCACTCAGTGGTGATGGATGGCTGTCCTTGGCCACACCGGATGAGCTCCTCCGCTTACTGGGGGAAAGAAGGAGAGAAAAAAAAAAAAAAAAAAAAAAAAAAAAAAAAAAAAAAAAAAAGAAGAAAAAAAAGAAGATACCTGTAACAACTCATGGAGTTTCTTATGATTAAGCTTATACTTAACTACTGCGTGAATCAGAATGGGTCTATAGCTGGATTTCATGGCAGATGTGTTGAAATCTGGGTTGTGCAAAATTCTTGTTCCTTCCAGAGGCCTAGCATGTACTTTGGGGAAACGTACTGCAGAGCTTTCAGACATGAAATAGATGGAGGGGACTGCATTCGTGCCTGCTTTGCAGGGACGCTGAGGACAGGCAAGGCTTGACATATGTATTTGGCCTTATCCTAAAAAATTCCCACTTCTGGAAGAAAGCCTCATTGTATCTAGTCCTATTCTGTCCTCTACCAGTGGATGCTCAGCAGAAGAAACAGTGCAGAACTTCTTGGCACTGTTAATGACACTCACACTGAGCAGGGAGGCCTTGATGTAAGTTGGAACAGCTCTAAGCTGTATAACAGCAGTTTGCATGCCCCTACCACGAAGTCCTCAAGACATCAGGACTTTATTTCATCCTTCCCAAACATTTCCCTACAGGGGAAAAGAAAGGGTGAAAGATGTTAGTGTTGAGCTCAGTTTTTGTACTTAGTTCCCTTTTATTAAGGGAAATCTCAAGCAACCATGTCTTGCACACCTTGGTAAATGCTTCTAAAGAACAGAATCAAAGATGAGAACCTTGCACATTTTCCCTGCTGGCTGGTAAGACACAGTCTTAGGGCAAATTATAGGACAGTTTAACAAGAGCTTCAGTGAGTTGCACAATGGGAGGGGAAAAAAACCAGTTTGGATTAGCTGACTACTACAAACTCTAGAATACTACACAAGAATATATCCAGACAGTGAAGGGTCACAGCTCAAATACTTTGCTTTCATGACAAACTCACCCATAGTGATTCTGCTCCTGAAGTAGAGCTGCACCTATTCATCTTGGCTTCTGGAGCTTTCCCCTATCCAGTCAACCTTCTGCTGAGGTTTTATACTCTGTTGCATCCTGCTAAGTTTGCTGTGACTACTTAATAGTTGGTGGGTGTTTTTTTCTTGTAGAATACAACATATTTCTAAGGCTGACATTGAGCACACAAGGGTAGGTATACCCACATAGTTGTGTGATACTTCACATAGCCAACTTTTAGAATCAATAGTGGTCAAGATGCTTATTAATAACTCATGCGACTTGAGCTATAGTTTGGCCAAATCCTTTGATTTTCAGTTGGCAAGAAAAAACAGTTATTTCCTAAACAGCTGTACAGAAACCAAAAACAGAAAGCAAGGAGAATTTGTAGCTATTGAAACTCATGGAAGACCTCCAGCTTTGGTGCTAGAAGTTCCCATTTCTTCATTTCAATACCCAAAATTAACCATTGTTTAACATGCCCAGGGAAAAACAATGACACTGAGGAAACGAGTTAAGAGCTGTGAACCCAGGCATGCAGTCTCTGTGAGGCTCTGCCCTCTTCTGCTATGTGACCTGGAACTTGATTAGGATTCACCTTGTGTAACTTCAGTCATCCACATATTTAACCATCCAGACTCCTTCTAACCAATGGAGACATCCTGACCGTTGACTTGGCCTGGGAAATGCCAGCTCCTCTGCACTGACTAAGAAGGACCCTTGAGGAGCCACCAACCCCAGGATCCCCCATCCTGCCTGATGGGCTCTCTGGTGGAAGGCATGGGGCCCACCTTCACTCTTCAGACTCTCAAGCTCTGGCCAAGGAGGATTTTGAGTCTCTGACATAGCCATTGTGGAGCAGTCTCTCACCTGAAAGCAAAGATGAGCAACCAGGGACTTTGTATGCAAGATGCCGAGATTTTCAGCTCTCCATTAACCAGCCAGGCCTCAGAGTAGCATGTTCCCCAGAGGTGTGCCAGAACCAGGCAGCCAAGATGTAAAAACAACGCTGCCTGGCATGTCTTAAAGCAAATGCTACTTGGCTTCAACTGGAACATCAATGAAATTGAAATGCCTCCATTGAACATTTCAATTTCAACAAACTGACATTCCAACAAAATATGCCCAGCCAGCTCTATGCTGCAAATCTACATGCTTTTATGGGCAAAAAATTGTTTCTTAATTTTCATCTGTTTCCTGATATGATTGATGACTTGCAGAGAGGACATCCACTCTGGTCGGCACCTGGACTGAAAAAGCAGTCACTCCAGAACAAGCATACCTCAAACTAAGTACTAGCTGTTGGAGAACATTTGCCACTTCCACCCGAAGTGTCCTGAACCAATCACCACAGTGGCAGATCAGCATGCTGGGCTGCTCTTGATATGAGTCTTATCCACTGACACTCTGCAGGACCCGACCCACAATCATGCAAAAGAAGTTTCCTTGCTCTAATCTGGGTGAGCAGAAGCATTTTTCTCAGGGAGTAAAATTCTCTTCTGTCAAGCCTGCATCAATTGACACATTACTGATAGCTGTCCCTAATGTGAACATTTTTAAAGTGTCCCATGTTTCAGCCCATATTTTCATTTCTCAGTGTTCAGACATCTGAGACTATATCTGTTATAACAGGTATCTGAGATATATCTGGTGTGGACACACTTACATATATAGACATGCATGGCTGCTCCCTCCACCTCAAAGCAAGTTTTGCTTTACAGCTTGTAACACCCAGATATATTCAGATTCCCTTACAGTCTGAGAGATGAGATGTCACTAAGTCTTGGCAGCAGATCTTCCGGTGTGTATGGTGTGCCTTTACATCTGGCATCTGAATCACACAGCACGGTTTGCAGGAATGGGAAGAAGCCTGCGCTAGGAAGGTTTCTGGGTGCAAGATAACCTAGAGGAAGGAGGAGAAAGAAAATACCATTATTATGATGTGAACATGCACTTTTTTTGCCACAAGTTTCTTTCAGTATATGCTGTTTTTTCTTCCTAAACCATGGGCTTGATTCTTACTTTCACTGAGGCTCTTTTACTCAGCCCTGGCAGCACTGTCTGCCAAATCCCACTAGGAGACCCCTTGTCAACACTGACAAAGCCATGAAAGGCTGTTTAATAGAAAAAAAAGAATCAAGCTATTTGTTTATAAGATACCCGTTAGTCCCAAAGCAACTGCAGATTCCCTGCCCCACCCCGAAATGGGTGGAAACAGGCAAGAAATAACAAAAGCACCCTAGGTTTATATCTTAACTCTGCCTTCTAATAAATAAACAAACAAACAAACAAACAAATAAATAAATAAATGAAAGCAGGCACACAGCCAGAGTAATCTGAAGCACCCATAAAAGCATGTTCTCCAAGGCTCGGTTGGATCAGTTTCTGTGCAAAGCCACAACCTTCGGTTTCAAGCCAGGTTGTGAAAACAGGGCTCTGTCTCAGCTTTTACCACAGGAAGGGGCAATGGATCCAGGACCAGACAACCTCCTCTGCTTTTTGTGCAGACCTGCCCAGGGACGAGAGAAGAGCAATCTATCACCACCACCCGCTCCGTGTCTCCTGCCATGTCAGAGCAGCTCCCGTACCATCTGCTTGATGACCTGTGCTGCTGGCAGCCAGCACTGAGGGGTGAGATGTATGTCCCTGTCTCCCATTTCTGCAAACACAGAGAGGACCTGAGCAATTAGAGACTTTAGTATTTTATGTGCCACTTGCCCTGTGCTGCTTACTGCCAGCCCGCAGAGTTCACCAGCTGCTTTTCCTCTCAGTGACAAACGCTCTAATAAATCTCAAAACTCTTTTGCTGGATCACAGCAACATATTATTTAAAATAATCATTTGGAAAATTACCTGGCAAAGGACATTGCTATTATTTCTACTATGGAAAGGAGCCAGATTTACAAAAGGCCCACAGGCAGGTTTGTGGTAATTGATTACCTTGCTCTTTAGTCTCCAAAGACAACCTGTGACTCTTGCCCAGGCACAGCTTTATCTCTAACCCCTCCAACAAGGACATCGTACTACATTTGTACTACATTTATTAATTATAGCAGTGGTCAGAAAACAGATGTTCCCAAAGGAACTGGCAGTGCTAGGTGGAATACATGGCTGTCGGTCTCCCTGAAGGAGACTTGACTTTCCTGAGCATTCCTCAGCACAGTTGGTCACAGCTCATGAGTGTGCACTGCATTTTGGGGACAAAATGCAAAAGCTCATGGTTTAGTATGGGAGTTCCCACTGCCTTGGGCCAGATAGCAACTGGCACAGAGGATTGTTGAGACCTGCAAAGTCAAAGGCATCCATCTGGAGTGTTGTTGTGATTCTCTTGTATACCTCGGCGGAGAATTGCCCTAGAAAATTAAAGGAGATACCCTGCCAGAGGAGAAAACTAGAGCTCTACCTGCTGTGGGAAGCTCCCCCAACACTCACCAAAAAGCCACCGGGAGTTACACGGCAGGCTGACCCAGCTCCCAGCAATCGCAGAGCACTAAGGAGAGTAAAAGATCTCTCTTGTCCCCACAGGCAGTCCTTCTGGTGTTGGGGCCAAAGGACCAAACATACACCACTTTAAAGGTGTGATTAAGTCTGCTGCCCATGAGGGAAACTTTAGAGCAGGGCACTTTAATCTGAAGCATCCTTGTGTGAATATCCCCTGCCATGTCTGGGACGTTTGCCCTTTGAAATTGTCAATTACAACCCTGCAAAATGGCATTTTGCACACACTGGCATTTTTCCCTCATCTTCCTTCTGATCTCCCACACCCTCATTCTCATGCAGGATATTGACTCACACCCCAGTCCAAAAATGCATACCACAGACCACACTTTATCAATGCTGCTTCAAAGACCTACGAAGCCATGAGGTTCAGGATGGAGAGCATAACCACAATGAAGTGAGACAGGTAGGAGCTAGGAGGGAAACAGCTACACCCTTCGCAGCCATCCACATCTACCAATGACAGCCAGGGCCAGGAAGTAAGCTCACGTCTCTTTAGGAGACCTGGAGCAGCTAAAGCTGTGTAACTCCTAAATGGACAGCAGAGTGGGGAACTCAAGGATAGGGCTGGGAGCTTGGGGAGCACTGTTTTTCTCTGGAGAGATGCAAGATGTTTACAGAGACTGTTATGCAAGAGATCCTGCTGAATCCAGAGCAGGGGAAGACACTTCCTTGAGATATACGCAGCAATAATAAATTTTAAAATTGGACTTAAACGTGGTACACTTTGAACTAAGCGGACAATTAAGCAATCAGTTGCTGTATCCCAAGCGAGGTGTACCGTATAAAAATACGGTGATGATATCAGCTCTTTCTTTTCTTTTGAAACAGCAGCCTGAAAAATAGAGACAGGCATTCATGACCTGAAGTTTGCAAGTGCTGCTACTCATAGCGATGGCACGATGCCTGTGAAGACATCATTGGCCCAATGTGATTGAGGTATTCAGTGAGGCTCTGCCAACTCGCATCAGATGTTGAGCAGTTTGCTGGCACCTGGTTACAACCATGGGGCCTGATCAATCACTGAGTCGCTGCAGGTGTGAACTGGTGTAATCCCATGATGTTCCTGGCACAAACACAGTGGAGATGCCAGAGAGGACTTTTCTGGAAGAGGCCTGGACTCTGACAGCAGTTAGAGAATTAAGGAAGTTTTTCAAGAAAGACCGCAACACAGAAAAATCTGAAATGTCTGGGTCAAATTCCCATTTACTGCATGTTAGACTTATGCTGGTTCTTAACCCTGAGTATCTAGCACAACTGTGCTTTGTGTCAAGAACACAAATAACACTCAGGCTTATACATCAGGATGAAAGGAATTGTTATGTTGGCTCTGCTGCCTGCATTGATGAGATCTCCACCAACTCCAAAGAAAATTTAAAGATCTGGTTCAGCTGCAGGTACCCCTTCCACAGACACCTAGCACTGGAAGGCGAATCCCACCCTTGCTTTCTCACATGGCAAGCTGATGGTGCTGAAGAAGCTACACTGTGCACACTGTCTTCTTTATGCACCGGCCCCATCAACCCAAGAACAGGGTGGCCAGGCTGGTGTGACAAGTCTGTCCTTCAGAGGCCACAGAGGCTAACAGCTTAATTTAATAGAAGCTGAGCAGCACCGCCACAGGAAGCTCACCTTCTGACTACACTGCCTCTGGCCAGTATGCCTAAGATCAGAGCAGAGCCAGAGTGTAAGGCACCATGCAGGAAGCATGGATGATTTGGGAGTCTCAGCCCCATAGTGTAGTCTCAGAGCTCTTTCCTGTAACTCCCTCTCACCCTGCAAAGGAAGGAATTTACTGATGAGGTGAGTCAAGAGATTAATGCACATCCTCCATCCACTTGCTTGTGGTAAGGAGATGTGACTCCATGGAGCCACATGGGCTGCTGCGCCTACGCATACAAATTCATTACCTGTGTTGGCCCACTGCAAGGACAGCCGGGAAGGAAGCTGGCTCCTGACTCCCTTCAATGCTTCAGGAGATGTTTGTAACTACCTGTCCCTCCCTTGGCTGAGATTTATCCAGCACGTCAGCTACATTAGTGCACAACGTAAGCACTAGCTATGAAACATTATTGAAGGAAAGTTGTAAACGCTCTGCGAATTTTAAAGGACAGTCTTTCGATGTGGATAGTTTCACAGTCTGAAACATTACGCTTATCACCATTAGTGACTTTTGTAGTATTTCTACTGTTGGGAATCCCTTCAGTCATCCACATGCTGCAGAAGGCAGCTCCTTCTTCCACTGAAGTCTATGGCAATGCCATATCCAAGGAATATGTATTTCCCAAAGCCCTGTAGTCCCCAACTTTATGATCCCACATCACATGACAGAGCAGATCCATAACACATGACATAATTTTTTCATTCTCCCCACTGCCTTTAGCTTGAAACCTCTTAATTTCCTAAAACTACAGTTACCTTTGGGAAGTCCCGCTACACTGCCTATGAGCCAAGAGGGAGAGATGACTGCACCCAATGCTGCCCCATGTCTGAGCTGAGAAGTCAGCCTAGCATATTTCTGGCCAAATTGACTTGTCTGCAACCAAAATCTGAGCCCAGACCTGTACTGTGTTAGTAAAGACTGATTTCTGGGCTTGCCAGCAGTAGAACCCCAAGCACAGAGGCTTTTGCTGTCCCCTCTCACTGAGAGCTTTGATTTTCTGTCACCATTGAAAGGCAGCAAATCTGAAGAAAAAGAGACATGCACCCTGAAGGGCAGAAGAGGCCAAGGGCTTAGCACTGCATGGGCTGGCTGGTTATCCCTGCTTAGTAGCATCTAGCCAGGCCAGCCACAACTCCAAGAGCTGAAAAGAAATAAGGCATGCACAGCAGTAATAATAAACACAAGATACCTGTAATAAATGCACGCCACTGGAAATTCTGGCATTTCCACATTTGCTTTCATTCAGAATAAAATGAAGAAAATTAATTTCTCTTACTTCCCTGAATGTTGTAAATTCCAACATACTTCCCTTCAACATGAGCAAAACATTTTGTTTTCTTCAGGTAAAGGTGCTTGGTATAATAACGATGAAAAATGTCGGGGTAATAATAAATGCCATACAAAAAAGATGAAAATTACTATTTCACTGCAATCTATAAGATTAATTGAAATTGACTGAAATGTTTAAATCTAAATGGACCATGTTTTACGTTGCCACATTGATTTCACTGCTTTCATCGCACTGAGGTTTCAGGCATTTGCACTAGCTGAGTCCAACCGTTCATCTCAAGGAATTGGGTGTTTCAGGGCACCACAGCCACAGCACCATGAACGCAGCCCCCGATGTCACCCCCTTCAGCCTGAGGTAGTGAGGCTGCCTGCCCCTCAAAGTAGATGTAAGTGCTGGGAGGATAGCAGCTGTTATTATCTGCACCAGAGAAAAGGAAATTAAATTAGTAGTATTTTCAGGTTGTCACTTCTTGTATTAATGATTACTGCTGTGCATGAAACAAGGGTATAAAGATAGGACCACGTCCACATTCAATACAGATTACACTCTGGTTTACATCAGTCAGTGAGCTCTCATGTAAACTAGCAACCAGTTCACGCAATGTGCAAAGTAACTTCCTTTCCCTCAAGTCCCCAGTCTCAGCTCTGCTACTCTGATAGATGCTACCTATATTGCGGCCTCATTATTTGAACATGCATATCCACTTAAATACAATGGAGCTACACAGACCATATCTTTTGCTTTCAAAATGTCACCCATGCATTCCTTCTCCCTTTTTTGCCCACACTATATTTCTGGTTTCAGGGTTTCCTACCTAGCTCTGCCATCCATCCTGCAAAAACAGACAAAATGTATATTCCATTTTATCCATATCAAAGATACAGGATTTCTATTATGAATGGTCACTTCTTAAATAAATTTGAGTACATTAACTGTATTTTATTCCTCCTTTACCATTAATTTAAAAAAGCATGTTGAGTTTTTCTGTTTTCTATCCACCCATATTTTAGTGTGGTATCACTACCCCTCCTTGGGCATGAAAAAATTCTCTTGGCTTCAAATTTCACACACTCTGATATTGCATACACCTTACGCATTAATTCCTTCCATAGTTCATAAAAAATCCATACAAATCTCAACTCCCCCACTGGTGAATTAAAGGCATTAATGAGCAAATGACTTCATTAGGAAGTATTGTGTTTAATTGAAAACGCATTCAATCATTGCTAAATCATTCCAAGAGACTTAATAACTGGGACTCATCAGCAAAGAAAAAGATGGTCAAAAAGTGGTTTGATAGATAAATAAATAAAATCATGATCATTAGTGAAAGGGGTGAGTAAATGATCATTCCTTGCAACAGAGGGACAAAGAAACACAATGAGGTCATGATGTAGCAGGCAAAAAGGACAGAAAGCACCTTTTTTAACAAATACCAAAATGTTGTGGAACTCACTGCCACGGGGTTGTGTATGCCAAAAAGTAGACATTCATTTAAAAACCAATTAGACAAAAATAGATTTGACAGTGGCTACTAAATGTGATGACTTGGATTCAACCCCTTCAGCTTCTGGCTGATGAAACCTTAAACCTTTGAAGACTTTCCTGGTGGAGGGAACGCTCTGTGCTTTGTGTTCCTACACGCTCTCCCAATCATCCCTGAGCAGCAGCTGGGGGTCTAACCCAGGGTGGCAATTCTGACTGTTTATCAGCTATGATTTATATTTATCTAAGAAGTCACCAAACATAAAATATTTTCTGTTATGGTGATCTCCTCCCTTTCTAAGGAAAATGTTTAACCATATTGCGAACACACAACCTTCTTGCTTCCTTTCCAGTCTTTCCCATAGTCACACAGCATTACTTTAAACTCTATTCCTTTGCTTTGTTAAACGGTCAAAAAGACAAACATGCCTGTTTCATGACATGATGACAATACTGCTTCTCTTCAACCATATGCAACTAACTGCCCATTTCCAGCTTTGTTCACATCTATTTATTAATAACAACTTAAGCTTTTTTTTTTTTTTTTTTTTGTAGAAAGCTTTATGATAATGCTAGGACTTTTGATCTCTCTCTAAAAACTAAACCTGATCATCAAATCTATAGGATAAGATTAATTTTGAAGCAGGGTATTTTTTACACACACGGAGAATGGTCCAAATAGCCAGCTGGCCTATCCTTTATCTATGGAAAGAGAATATTTAATTGCCATGGCACTTGTATTAATGTGACATTCATGCACTTTGAAACTCACATCTGACCTTGAAGCTGGAGAAAGGGACCTGCATGCTCCTAGGTACCCAGGAATGAGGTCTTTAGTGGGAGCAGGACCAGGAGGCAAATGCCAGCTGAGACTTTCCTTTACCTTTTCCACACCTGCAAGATCAATGCCCACACCAGTCCAATGGTTGTTGCAAAAAAAAAAAAAAGAGGGTGAGGACAGTAAGTGTTTACAGTTCCCGGCAGCACGGCCCAAATCTCGTTCAGTGCGTCCAAAGCCCAAAGCACAGCAGTGATTAGCCCTACTGATTTTAATGGGATTACTCAGACTTCAGGTTAAACACATACTTAAGAGCTGTGCTGGATCAGAGCTAATGGTTTGGTATTGCACTCCCTATTGCACTGTCCCAACGCTGTTGCCTTTTATATCACAAAGCTGATTTTTAAAACCACTCTGGAGCTAGCAGGCGATTTCTTTCACCATGTTTTTGGCCAGCCAGCAGAACTGCCATTTACCTCTGCAATTTCACCTATTGAGCAGACAGCACTGAAAGAAGAGATTCCCTGAGGTCACCCCGAAGTTGCAAGACACCAAACAGCATCAGTATCTATTGTATCGGAGTAATTTTTGTTCCTCTTCAAGCCTCAGTCGCTGCTGTATGTTAGGTCAGGTTCATGCTGCAAGGAGGCACACAGTAAGCCCAAATACACATGGTGCAACATACTGCCGCCTGCGCATACGAGCACAGACCCGGATGGCACGCAGCGTGGGGAAACCTGCCAGCTGGGCCCTGCACCACACATATTAATTATGATGATCTGGTGTTAGTCCAAGTCTCACTGTCCCTGGAACACATACATTCCTCCCCTGCCTTCCTATTATGCTTTAAGCAGTATCATCCTTGGCCCTCTTTCCTTCAACTCTAATTTGATTTTCTTTTTTAATTTCCCCATACAAATCATTAGGTAACAAAAAGATGTTGTGAGCAGCTATTACAGATACACCAGTTCACCTGTGTACCACACAGCCTACTTTGATTTGCAAGTCATACACCCATTACTCAGCTCACTATTTTTAGAAATGAAAGTTCAGCAGGACCCCAGATAACTCCATTCAACCTCCCAGACACCCAGTGTGGCTGGGTGAGATTCGAGAGCTTGCATTTTTCCCCTTCACAGCAATAGCATCCTTGTTTTCTCGAGTGTCCCAATAACACTATGTCCTCAGTTGTCTGCCTACAACAGTGAGATTGAAACAGCAGACAACTCACTACAGTACTCCTCCCTGTGTTGGCGGCCTCAGTGGAGGAAGCATTTCATTGCCTAATTCTTCCCTCGAGCATTTCAGGCCCTGCAAATAAAACGACCAGCCCAGAGCAGACAGCATCTACTTCCATGCTTATTAAGACTAGACAAGCTAGTTTTGCTTGCCCACAGACCTTCACCTTCCACCCTCTTATTTAATAAACTAAAAATCAGCATTTGAATTTGAATGCATTGGGTTCACATTCTGATCAGGGAGATAGATCATAAAGACCAGAGAGCATAAAAATTGCAAAGGAGTGAGAGAAAAAGAAGGTGTAAAGGGAGGAGAAAGAACCCTCAAACCAAACACAAAGGAGGGGAGGTGGAAACCTTCTAAGAGGTATTGTAAATTCAGGTCAGGATGGGGAAATGAACAGAGCTGATGCCTGCACTGTGGGGAAGAGCTGATGGGAAGGGATCACACTGGAGGTTGATTGCATTGTGGAGGGATGCTCCACTGCCTGAAGCACAAACAGACCAAGAGAGAGGAGGAACTGTACACTAGCCCTTTTCCTACAGGGCTTTTTTAAGCAATATTTGATGCAGACAAGGCTAACTTTGTCTTGTAATACAGCCAACTTGCTCTTGTCTGTATGAGCAGCAGGGCACTGCACAAACAGGACCTAAGATGACAGTTGGAACATTTCCCAGTGAGAAGCTGGAACCTAAAATCTTAAAACCGTATCTAGACTCTTGAAAAAAAAAAAACCAAACCTGTGCAAAACCCATGTTTACTAAATGAATGTCTTTCAATGTTGAGTGCCTCCAGACTCCGGGTTTAGATTCTCTAAACAAAAGTGACCTTTCCAGAAACAGACATCAACAACTGCTGACTTCATTCCAAGCCAAACTGCTCAGCACCTTTGGAAAAATACCTCTGCACTTCTAGGTCCCAGCATCTGGATTCAGATACTTCAGGAGGTCATTTAGAATTAAGTGACTGCCCCAAGGTCCTGTTGTAATTCAGTGGGGAGGAAAAAAAAAATACTGGTAACTCAGGAGTTCCTGTCTCAACTCTAAACATCCTTCAGTCACACCTCACACAACAGAAATGGAAAGAAATGGAGGCATGGAGATTTATGAAAAGGGAGGCATTGTAAACATCACAGTGCTCTGTTTAGGCTATGGGTCTCCAAGCTAAGTGAAAGCTTGGGCAAGTCACAGGGAACTGTATGGCTGGGCACTGCTTATGTATGCAAGGAAATCAATGTATATGTCTATTCCAGCAAATGTGGGGATAATTAATGTAATTCATACTCCCTTTCAGCACTGTTTCAATGAAACAGAGCATTATATGGCAGTCTGCTCCCTGGCACAACAGCAGCACAACAAAAGGAAACAAAACAAACTTCATACCAAAGCAAGAAGGGACCTGATGAGGCTATTTTACTAATCACACTGCAGTTGAGCACAGACATAAATCTGGTGCTTGGATGTCTAGAAAAGGGGAGAAAACCAACAGAAAAGAAGGGGAGGAAAATGAAGCAACGTAAAGGAAAACAAGGAGTGGGGCTGCTCCACCTCAGGCAAATGGTGAAGGAGAGCTGGAAGTCTGATGTGTGCTTGCCTGTATACAGAGTGGGTTAAACCCTTGGGGTGGATTATGCCTTGCATAAATACCCATGACTTATCCAAATGAATGGAGTGGCCTGTGTAGCTGGGCCACCACCTTAACTCCCTGTAATTAGCATGGGAACCTATTAATTTTTCCACACTCCTGGGAAAAGAGATGAGTTCAGGTGCCTCCAACTATGAAGCAAATTCCTTTAAAGTGCAAGCATCTTTTCAGAGTTTCTCATCTCCAGGATGGTATCTCAGAGGAAGGATAGTGCTGTGGCCCACTTGCTCCATGCCATCTGCCTTCACATGTATCCTGGCAGCCACAGCCATCACTCACACTGAGAATTAACCCAGCTCGAGGTCTTTCTCTGTTACCTGTGGGACAAAGCTAGTTTAAGGGCTTCTGCATCAGAGCACCATGCTGTCAGAGCTAAAACTGGTTTGAGGTCCTTAGTTATGCAGACCCACAGGGCAGAAGGCGCCTGAACTCATCTACCAACACCCTGCTGCAGCTGCCAGAGGGGCGGAAGCACACATGGGTGATAACAACCAAGGGCAACAGGCACCGCCTGCCACACACTTGGCAGAACAGACACCTTGCACCCATCACAGCCAGCTGCCTTATCCCCTTTCCGAGCAGTACGGGAAAGGGTATACTATCTGCATTTATCCTTTTCTTCTAAGCCATATAGAGCATCCTGCCTCTTTTTCTGACACTGACCTGACCAGGGTAACTTGTGCCTGAGTTACCTCTAACACAGTAATAAGTGCTCAGCACAGAAGTTGGAGGAAAGCTCCGTCTGCAGGTACAACAAGCCACAGCCTCTCTCCTAAGACATCTCAGATTTGTGCTCTGCGATTCATACTGATTCTCCCACAGCATTCTGGACCTGTCCACATCCTAGCTACTGATCACAGTGAGGAAGAATGCAGACACTCCTATCCTGGGCCCTCTCCCAGCAGCACTGGATTCAAGAATGAGAGCAGAGTATGAGTATCTGCTCCTATGTAGTGTTGTGCCATGCAGTTCTGGCTCTAAACTAGACCTAAACAGCTATGATTGTACTGGCGAACAGTCTAGTGCAGTATATTACAATATTCCCCCAGAATATTGGCTGCAAAGAGCAGCCTTGCAGAGCACTCTGCTGCTGACTCTTTCATGAATATCTCTGAGTGAATGCAATATGCGCTGCAGGCACCTCCATGGGGGTGATGAAAGCTGGGTGGAAATTCTGGGCAGAGGTGAAGGATAAGATGTGTTTCACTGAGAGGAGTTCAGGCAATGAATTCCCTAGCAGAAAGAATTTGGTGGATTTTAAGACCAGACCCAAGAGCACAGCTTCTTTCCATGAGGAAGGATAAACATCTGTGAACAAGGCATGGCTTTCGCAGCCCGCTGGCTGTCCCTTGGAAAGCCAGGGGGAGCAGAGCCCTGGGTCTAATAGGAAAGCAAGGTTTCTACCACATCTTCTCCATAGCACTAAAGAGCAGGATTTTCTGAATGAGTGGACAACTAACCATACCCAAGAGAACTTTTACAGAGAACAATGATGAGGTTAAACTGACAGGAGGGGAGAGGAGGAGAACAGAAAAGGAAGAAAGCGGGCGGGGAGGGCGTGACAGGGTGTGACAGTGCTAGTTAAAGCAAGGTGTGTAATTGGGCTTCTCTGTAGACTGAGTGGGTTGAGCCCTGAGGGACAGATTGTATCTCTCACACAGTTCCCATACCTTGCAAAAACCTGCAGTGATGGAAAGGGACTTTTGTCCCTACTCACTCTAGAAAACAGGTGATATAGGCACAAAAAATTGGAAGATACCATCAAACCCAGTTCACTGGCTTTCACGCTGTAGGCTTCCAATCCAGAGCTTCCTATTCCACATGTATGCCACAAAACGCATCCCAATACCTTCTACCAAATACAAGGGCTGTAATAAAAAGGTCAAAAGCCCCAACTGTAATGTGCATAGTAAGTGGGATGGAGATTTTGTGTGGTTAGACTCAGATCATCACAGGAACTGGGTATGCAGAGAAAGAGAAATCTCTTTTTCATTTCTCCTGACAATAATCTCTGCTGATCTGGAAATACATCATCAGACAGACACCTGGAAGAAAGAAGAGAGGTGGAGTTTTTTCCTCTTAGATACTACATGCTTTAGTTGTGAAGAAAATTATATATCAGATGAATTTCAACTCCTTGTTTTCCTCAGTTCTTCATTTTCTATGAGCGTCCTCTTGACTGGTGAAATTTATTTGGCATGTCATTTCCCTTCGGATTTCAGTCTGGCACAAAACTCCCATTGCATTAGGTGCTACACAACATAATGCAAAGGAAGCAACTTGCTCTTGCAGGAAGCTCTTGCCACTTGTCCATTCTTGACTGATGTTTGCTAGGTAATTTCTCCACATAATCCTCAATCTTTTGAATGTGTATTAGATATCCTTCAGAAGAACTTACTGTCTTGATTTTGAGCTGTTTTAATTGAGCAAATAATAGATTTAATGATACTTTTGTGGCTCTGAATATATGAGATAAGCTTACAGACTGAGATCTTCTGTGGAGTTATCTCTAAGGCTTCAAAACTCAGCATCTGAGTAGCTTATTCTATCTCTGTGCCATTGATTCTATGCTTTCTGACTTTTGTCTACCTGCAATAGTCTCTTGACAGCAGAACTGGAAACAGCTTCTTGTCACTACTTAAGAATTGTGTCTTTTAAGGCAAGCACTAGAACTCAGCATAAAGAGGATTTTATTCCTGTCCAAAATGAACAAAAAACCCCTTCCTGTAATAGTTTTCCTACATGTGTCCACCTGCCTTTTTTTAATCAGAAAATAAAGTTCCCAAATGATTTCTCTTTTGCTTTTCAAGCAAAAAGTAGATACATTTCTCCAGTTGTCAAAAAAAAAAATAGGGTAATTGTCAAGTGGCTATTCTTATTTAACTAGAAAAGCAGCAGAAACTGTTTGATGCTCTGATTAACATTCTTCTCCATCCCCTTGGGTTTCTTAGATGGTCTCTGAACATCTGGATCACAAGAATACACCACAACCATTATCTTCCAGCATAAAACCTCTCTTGCAACAGAGCGTTCCTACCATCCACTTCTAAGAGAGACAGGCACCTACTCACACACTTACTGAGACTTGTCCCAAAATAGAATTCATCTATGGAAGAAGATGGAACTAGACTGAAGATACTGCCCTATCTTCCCCTTTCCTGCAAAGCACAACTGATGGAGCTACTTGCTGTTCCTAAGAACATTCCTTCCAATCCATTAACCCAGAGATGCAACCATCCAGAGCAAACATGCTCTAAATAAATATACATTCAAACTAATAGCCATATAGAGTAAAAGAGTAAATATTTTACCATCCAGCTGGCTCTCTTGACATTCATCTTATCTGATTTGTCAGGGACAGGAAGTACAACCGATGGAGAGTGTGGGAGGACTGCCATTTCCACACTTGGCAAAATCCAGGGTTTTCACAAAGTACATGTCCTGTCTTGCCTGCTCCAACTGGTTCAAGGGAATTTCGGAGAACTTAAAATACATAACATGCCTAAAGAGACCTTTTCCGAGAGCAGATGGGGTTGGGGTTAAAAGACCACCCTAACATAGCAAGAACATCCTTCTCCATTAAAGACTTTCTGTGATACTTTCAGAAAGTCACTTACTGTGGCTTTCCATCCCTGTCTACAAAATGAGGTACACAAACCTTTAGTCAGATTACGCTGTGAGCTGTCTGGGACAAGGGCTATCCTAATTGTATATCCAGTATTTGTCACAATGTGGCCCTTTCTCACGCATCATACAGAAACAAAGACTTTTTAATCAGAGAATCACACACGTCACTGGGTTGAGCACTTCCAGTGCAAACACACATCATCAGGTATAGATCCCTTACTACCACATTTTACACATCTGATAGCTACAGACTCTGGAAGCCAACTGCTTGTCCTCACTGTTGCCAGAGTCTGTCTCCTCTCCCCTTGTATCAGTCTCCTTGACCCAAATATAGAAATCCAGTATTGCCCGTGCCAGGGCTTGGTTCTTGTCACGTCAATGACAGCCTGACGCAGGTCGTCCATGGTGGTGTCTCTCCTATGAATCAGATGTTGCAAATCTTTTAGTAAGGGTAATTTTTAGTAAGGGTACTTTTCGAGGGCCTATTCCTTCCCTGTGCTGGGAAACTATGGCTCTCACTAATAACGCTCTGCTCAGCTTTGTGCGGCAGCACATGGATGTGATTCAGCAGACTAGATGTGCAACATGAAGCAAGAACCTTGCATACGCTTTCAGGGTCTCTGCAATGACAAGGGCAAGGACCCTCTCTAATGAACAAAGAACAAAGATTACAGCTCCATGATTGACATCTCCCAACACAAAGGTGTTTCTCCCATTGCTGAAAAGAGGGGCCCAGCCCTTTCACCCACTTCCTCTCCCCTCCCTTGGGACTGCACTTGTGAGGCCACAGAGAAAAGAATCAGGGATTTGATCCAACTCAAAATGAACACTTTGGAAGGGAAAAATGGTTCCAACTGGATAAACTCCTTGCTCTGTTTTACCATATAACTTCATGAACAAATGTGGCGAGAGTTGGGGGCATGCTTCTTCTGATGGTGATAAGGACTCATTAAATCAATGTAAGTTCTTTAGACCAGATTCAAGCACACCCATGTTCTGAGATGTAGACACATTGTCCTGACTCAGGAAGCAAGGCTTGCAAGTGAAAACGACCTTGTGTAAACTCTTCACCCATTTAACCACCACCAGCTATTCACCCACCCAAACTGCTGCTCTTTAACTTGCTAGAAAGGGCTCACACCATCAGGTCACAGAAACCAAACAAGTTACCACACTCTTCAGCTGAGCCTTCGTAGCAAGCTACCTAAATAGGTGTTTTTTTCCTGTAGCACACACAAGGTAAAATCTTTCATGTTGACCAATCTCGTGTTTGTTACCTCACCTTCATAATCCCACTCAAAGCCTACGCCCTTACTCATTTTACTAAGATCTCCCACAGCTGCCCTCTCGTCCCTCAATTTATCATGTAAATTTATGTTGCTGTCTACAACAGCAGTATCTGAGTGCATCTTGATGAGAGTGTCTTTAAAGCTGTTTTCTAATTATAAAACTAATCTGAAAAAAACATAACAGAAACAACCTCAGAGGAATACAGACATTTTATTTACAGGATGCTGCATCCCAGGAAATCTCCACTGGAAACTACAAAGAACCAGATTTCTAAAAGTAACAAAACACATCAAATTAACACATCAGTCACTGAAATGAGAACTAAATCCCAAAGACATAAAAACAAACTGGTTACTTACAGTTTGGCTGTGGTTCTGGAGGGAATTTGAGACGGATAATAGCCAAGATTATGAAAACAACCACAGGCCAGGAAATTAAAATGAACGACCATACCTATAAAACAGCAATGAAAATATATCGGTTACATTTGTCGTATTGATGCGTCTCAGAGCTTGTCTGGAATGTACAAGTACCTACCCTAAATGAGTTATAGGATGCATTGTAAATCACGCCTGTCTTGGTATGCACACTATTAAAACCCAAGTATTATCTATGTAGGAAGAAAAACTATGTAAGATTTCAAGAACAAATAACAAGCCTGAAAATAACACAAGCCTTCCTGTGTTTCAGTCTGGCTGATAATTACAGGGGATTGTGTTTACACAGCTTTGAGACACTGCTATGTAATAGTAAAAGGATGCTGAGAAGTACAAGACTTTTGCATGCACTGATAGCAAGATAAAAGAGCTGAAGTGTGAAAGGTTGGTTTCACTTTCAGTGAATGGCGCTACTCAAACAATGGGTAAAAATTACTTTGATTTGATTATACCTCAACATTTTTTTTTTTGGTTTTTTTTTTTCCCCAAAAAAGTTTCACTATTTTTCACAAACAGTAGTTCAGCTTCACAGCAGAGCTGAAAGAAAGGATTTTCATAGTAGTCATTTACAAGTTGTGGAGCTCAAGCATGGTGTAGGAAGAGGCTTATGGAGTTGTGTAACCAGTCAGCTGCAGAAGTCACATTCGAACACCAATCACCAGAATCCCTCATATGAACTTCTGACCCCAGCAACCTAACTCCCTGGCACCTTTCCATTTCCAGAATGTAGCAGTCCATATAGATGAGCTGACATGGAAGAGAGATGATGTAAAATTGGCCTAGTACAGTGGAAAAAACATGTTTACATAGCTCTTGCCGCCGACATGAGGGTTGACCATTTAAATGGACAAGAATGAAGAAAATAGTTTGCTAATCATCTATTGCAGTAAACCAATCTAGGTAGGAAGCCCAAAGTCGGTCTTAAAACTACAAACCTTGGAGTTTTGTAAGCTAAGAAAATGCAATTATTCAAATAATCAATTGCTTTTGCACTAGCTGGCGAGCTTGGTACTGTGCTTACTAGATTAGAGTTTTCCATCCATCAGTAGTTAAGCTCAAACTACTCTGTGCTGCAAAATTGCTGTGCTACCTTCATGCCAATTTTTGAAACTGCAAAGACGTCTTTCTTCAAAATCATCCCATTTTTCATCATTGTGTTGCTACTTTTTTCAGATCAGCACATATTACCCAAAACTGTTTTTTCCAAAGTAATTCCAAGCCTATAACAGTGTTTTCGTTTCCTGTAACACTTACTGGAACATAAAAACAAACAAACAGACAAACAAATCCTGGAGAGCAATTCACCTTAAAGATGGTTGTTTTACAGCAACTCCATCCCTATCATCCCTGATGAGGTGACACAGCCATGAAAGTAGGAGCAAGATTCATGCTACAAAACAGGCAACTGACAGACATCAAGCCACAAGGCACCTCCCCACACATCCCTCCAGATAAGGAACTCCTATAATTTCAGCATTCAGCAACTTTTTAGCTTTTACAGACACTACTCTTCCTGCCTTTTATATATACACTGCCATTTATAACAAGATTCATCACTGAAACTAACATCTTTTTATAATTTTTTATATCACAGGCTTTCCCTATAATCAGTCCTCAAACACACTGTTTAACTCTGATTAATTCACATGCAAATGGTATTATTAACGTATCCTCCTTGTTTAGTACCACATAGTCTAAAGTAAAATTATGGGGTAACAGCACAGAAACTGATACTAGTCAGAGGCTGCCTAAAGGAAGGGCAAAAGATCTGTCATATTCTTGGGGGAAAAAATAAATACTGATTGTCTACTCAGGGAAATCTTTGCAGCTCCCTATTTGGAGCTAAAATGGTGCTTTTACCCCCCACTTCCCAGAGAGCTCTTCCCATAGTATCTCTGTCCTTTGACTTAATTGGATTTAACAGTAGCTGGGTACATCAGTTGCAACATAACAGCCTTCCCCCTGTCCCCAGGCATTTCTAGGTAACAAAAACAAGACAACTGCACTGGCCAAACTGATTGCAGGTGGAACATGTTGGCTTGAAAGGAATTATAACCAACCTCAGACTGGCTCTTTGGACATTAAGCACTGTGCTGTAGATTGCATAATCCTTTGGTTGCTGGATTATTTCACTGCTAAAAGTAGATTTAATTGTTCAGACCTGACTTGGTATCTCTGGACACAGGCATATTTTCTCTCCCTCCTGCCTCTGTTTAAATAACCAAGCTGCCTAGAAGTGACAGATGGAAAGCAACAGAAGTGCAAGAGGCACCGATTTCTCCAGTTCCTCTTGGAACGCAGGCCAAACCTCGCTCCCAAGAAGGCTGCCTCCTAAACTCATGACCACTCCTTTCTCAGCAGGAGTAACCTGTAGAGGCACTCCCTGGCCACGGATGCAGAGCTTCAGCTGATTTCAACAAATTGACAGTCAAGCAAGCTATAGCTCTCCCCATGCTGCACAGGTAGAGGCAGTCTCTCCAGGGGCTCTGCAGAGAGCTCGCAGAGGAAATAAAGTGTAAAGCAAAAGGCAGAAGCAAATGTGTTTGCCAGCCCCGGAGAGGCTGACAAACAGAGCAGGAAAGCACTCGAGTCTGCGGGGGGAGGACGGGGGCTGCCTGGTGTCAGACCATGCCGTGACATATCAATCAGCCCTGGCAAGGGCAGCCAACACCACTACAGCGGCAGGAACCACCTTCACTGGCTATCAGAAACAGAGAAGCACAACAGAAGGCTTCCCTTGCAAAACAGGCACGCTAAAAAAAAGCTTTCTAAAAGCCTAGTCTAAGTGAAGTCAGTTTACACGGGTTAAAAAACGCAAGAAGGAGGACAGAGAAATCAGGATGTGTTTGGGAACAGAGATCTGGGTTTACCTCCTCACACACTCTCCGGACTGAACAAGCTCCCTAATTTGGAGCAGGAGAGGGAAATGAAGGCAGGTTGCAGGGAATGCCTGCCATATAATAATCAGTAGTGACCAGATTTTTATTTGAATTGGCATTTTGATTCTACAGAATTAGTACTTCAACTCCACAAGAAACCAGAATTAAAGCAAGTGAGACTGTATGGTCAGAAGTACAGGTAGGGCTTAGGTTAGCATTTACTCCAGGCACACAAGAGCTGAAAGACACCCAAGCCTTCTGCTTTTAACAAGGCTGTTACAATTTCTCTTGAGAAATTAGAGGTATTTTATTAGAAATCCTCTGCACCCCACAAAATGTCTCCTGTATCCTTAGCACCAGCAAAGGATACTCTACTCTAAGGTGAGCAGCATGTCCACAGCTCCTATGGAGGATCACAAGGAGTCAAATGAACTCAGTGCCTCTCTGAATGAGACTCCAAAACTGAGAGGCAGGACAGGGCAGACAAGAATGGACCTTGCAGAAGCGTGCGGTGATATGAAGTCTTTCGCTCCATCCTCATATCACACCCTCCATAGCCCTTTCTCTTCTGTCAGCATTTTCTGCACCTGCCAAGGCTTCCATTCAACCAAAGAGTTTAAAACCCATCACATCTGGATTACTAGCAAGAGGACAGGTTGCAATACAAGTCCATGAACTGCAGCATGCTTCTGCTGAAATTACAATGCAGCTGTATTGAAACCAGTGTGGGACAAAACTACTGAGCAGACTTTACCTGGACACACAATGCCACCCAAAGGAACATTTGCCTCCCTGATGCTGCCACAGTTCAGATAGCTCTCTGGACATTGCTGGCAGTGGTTTATCTTTTCAAAAGAAAGACTATTTGGGGTGTTTGATTTGCAATACACTGTATTGCAGCAGAAATCTCTCCTACCTACATCTCTCAGAGCTACTTTTTACTTTGTCTATCCTTTACAAATGGCTTTATATAAGAGCACCCCCCATCTTCCTCAAATCTCAGGGACTCCTTGGAGGCTGTACACAGATTGTGGGGTCTGCTCACATGGGAGCAGGTACAGAACCACAGCCTTAATTCAGGTCTGCCCATGAGTTTGTGCATGATTTTGTTTGCACAGACCAATGCCCCGAGGAAACAACAGCGGCATCCGTGGTACCCAGTCTAGATTCCTGAGCCCTCATGCATGAGCTCCAGCACAAGACTCACCTTCACTTCCATGCCATTCCCTTCCCTCCCTCTGCCTCTATCACCACCCTTCAAAATATTTCTATTTTAATACTGTGACCTTCCTCTCCTGCAATGCTTCCCTTGCTCCTGTGATTTCCAGGTTCCTCTTCTCTACTACTTTGTTTTCACACTCACCGGCTGCCTCTTGACACTCAGCCAGTTCTTCCATAGCAGGATCCTCAAGTGCTGAGAAAGTGCAGCCATCCTTTGCTCACCCAACCAAAAGTAAATGGGCTGCGTATTCTTCCTCCCCAGGCTTAGGAGGCAAAAGCAGAGGCTCTAACCCAAACAGGCATCCAGCATCCAATATCCAAGCCCCTGCCTCTTCCCCACAGCATAGCTCTGAAGCAGCTACTTCATCCACTTGTGGCTGCTGTACTTCTAACTGTAGCTCTTGTCCTCACAGCAATAGCTCCTAGCAAATTCAACAGGTTATTCTTCTCCAGGCAGGCAGGCAGACACAGCAGCCTGCCTCCACTTGTGTTAATTACAATATCCAGCCTCTCCTGGCTGTTCGTTGTTCAAGCCCTAACCGATAAAATGGATAGCATTCCAAAAAGATGCTTGTGCTTAAACAAAAGGTGATGCATGCCTCCTCCTCCTCCCCATGATGAAACTACCTGTCTGCCCACACACCGCTTCTGCTGGAGAGGTGTCATCAACAGCAAAGAGTTAGGCTGCTTGCCAGGCCAGTCCAACTTCCCTGAGTTCACACAAAACAGCTGGGAAGAAGAAAGCATCCACAGCCACAGCATGCATCTTACTGGCATTGCTGATTTGGAATGAGGGGAGTTTTTAATACTTTTCAATGTATCAAACCTACCCATCCAGGGAAATTAAATGAATGAGTTAAAAAAATATATATATAAATGAAAATTCCAGGGACTGATCTAATTGCTCAGCTTCCTGCATCTTCCCTTTCCTCCAGGAGATCAGTCCTCGGGTTCTCACTGATTCAGTATATCACATCAAATCCACTGGGAATGGGATTGCAAGATCAGACCCCACAAAGATTTCAGAGCACTAGCGTAACTTGAACACTGTCATTATTCAACTGATCATTGAATTTTTCAAGCTAGTGGTAAGATATCTAAAAAAAAACAGCTAGAGTTAAAAGGAATGAATAAACTGCAGGTACAGAAGGAAACAATGACAGCAGAGGAGACTGCTCATTGCACCGAGGACTATAACAAATCGGAGTTTTGAAATCAGATACAGACTTGTTTGATGAGCTCCAGTCCCTCTCAGGAGAGTAGCATGTACTCTCAAGTGCCCCATCTAGTAACACTGAGATCATCCTCAAAGTGCCCAGGCAAGCCATGGAAGACTTCACTGCTCTCAGCATATTTTATAAGAGATCAAAAAAGATTGTCCTACAAACTAACTTTGTGCCTCAAGAATGAAAAACATCTTGAATGAGTCCTCACCAAACTTCACCCAGGGACAAAAGTGGAGGTGGAAGCCCTACCATCCAGAATGCTCTTGGAGCAGAGGAGCTTTGACCTAGGATTGCAGGAAGCACCGAGTGAAGGTAAGAGAGATGTGGTACTCGGTGAAGAGAAACACCTTCTCTGGACTGGTTAGAAAATATTTCAAAGGTGGGAACAGCAACAGAGATGGAACAGTCCCTGCTCCACATACCTTCAGTCTAAATAGATTGGACATTCCAATGGTGGGAGTGGAGCTGGACCTAAAATGGGCCTAAAAGGCTTCCCTGGTATAGTTTTGATAGTGATGGGGAAAAACCCAAGTATCTAACCTCCCAGCTCTACATTCACTTTTTTTTTTTTTTT